>CABHPH010136071.1:6384-45027 GCA_902168325.1 Peromyscus nudipes
ATGCCTGGCCGTTTCCAATGTGGCCTTGAACTCACAGAGATCCAGAGGGATTTCTGTCTCTGGAATGCTAGGATTAAAGGCGTGTGCAACCATTGCCTAACCTCTGTTTAATATTGTGGCTGTTGCATCTCTAATCCCAGATAAGTTTATTAAGGTACACAATATTTTGGGGAACACAATACCACCACAGAAGAGAAGTGTGTAATAGGATGTACACAGAGATGTATGCACAAGCACATGAATTCACACATACTCAGATATTTTTGCATTTTTTTCCTTTTAGGAAAGAGTCATAAGGCTCATCTCCACTGAAGGGCAACCTTCCCCAAAGTAAAATGAAATTCTCTTTACTCTGAGACACAGTGACAGGCGAATGAGCTGAACCCCTTCCCTGACCCCTGGGGAAGAGAAACTTGTTTCCTGTTGCTTCTGAATTGGGGTCCTATTTTAATAAACCAATTTGGCTCTTCCTGCTGGCCTCACAAGGGCTATTGTTAGTGCTAGGAAAACCTGAAAGTGGGCTGATTGAGACAGTGGCAAGGCAAAGAATTTAAAGGGTTCAGAGACAACACACACGGGACAATGAATTTTGGCCTGTGTTGGGGGATCTTAAGATTATAAAAAAAATGAAAAAAGAAGAAAGATTTCAAATTGCTGTGTTTTTCAGTAAATTTCCCAATTCCTTTTCGAGACATGGTTTCACTATGCAATCTTGATTGGCCTAGAGCTCACTATGTAGACCAGGCTGGCCTCAAATTCACAGAGTTACACCTGCTTCTGCCTCCCAAATGCTGGTACTAAAGACCTGTACCACCATGCCCATATAAATTTTCCAACTCTTAAATGTTGTCAATCAAGAGATTTAAAAAATACACCATGAGCCAACAAACATATTTTTACAGCAAGTATTTGCTGCCAGTGTGTGACCTCTGGGCTCTTAGCAGGGAAAAGAAGGCCTTTGGGTTTTTAGTGTAGATGGTAGAGGAGGTTATCAGCAAGAGTGTAGGAGACTGAGAGGTGGGAGGAACAGATGCTACAAGTAAGTCCCTGAGTGATGTTGGGTACTGTTCAAGAGGGACTCAGTGGGGCTGGAGAGATGGCTCAATGGTTAAGAACAATGACTGCTCTTCCAGAGGACCTGGGTTCAATTCCCAGCACCCACATGGCAGCTCACAGCTGACTGTAACTCTAGTTCCAGGGGATTTGACACCCTCATACAGACAAACATGCAGGCAAAAATACCAATGCACATGAAAATAAAAGTAAGTAATTAAACAAAAGTAAATAAAAAAGGAACATATGCTGAGCACTTTTGACCCAGAGAGAGTAATGTATCAGAATCCTTGCTGCCTCTGAGTCACTGGGTGAAAATAACTAACATTTATTGTACAATTTCATGGTCCCAGGGGTTGTTTTGAAATTTATGTATATACAATTATCCCTGAATCTCTGTGGGGGACTGGGTCCTAGACTCCCTACGGATACTGAAATTTGTAGATTCTCATGTCCCTTTTAAAAAACATGTAACCCATGTGCATCTTGTCATATACTTTTTTCATGGGGTTTGGGATAGAACCCAGGGCCTACATATACCCTGTGGCAGTTGCTCTACCACTGAGCTATATCTCCAGCACAATTCCATAAACTTTAAGTTATTTCTAGGTTACTTATAGTACTTAATACAATGTAAATACTTGTTAGACTACTGCTTATAGGATAATGACAAGGAAAAAATCTGTATGTGCTTACTACAGATAAGGCCACCAGAGATGCCTGATTACATTTTCAATCCATGGTTAGTTGAATCTGTTGATGTAATACCTGTGGCTACGTATACCTGACTGTGCTGTTTCATTCAATCATCACAATATCTTTGGGAGACTGGTATTGTTATTCCCATGTTCAGGTCACCAGTACCCCAGGCTTGCCCGAGTTGACTTCATGGAGTGGAGCTTTGCTGTATCTGGACAACACACCTTAAAGTCAACTCACTGACATGGGAAGAATGCCCAGTAATTACTTACTATGGAGTTCATGCAGCAACCCCACTCAAATTCTAAGAAAATCAACTCTCTTAGCAGAGTACCATGAAGGTTCCAAATCATGGGACAATGAACTGAATGTGTTAATCTTCAAGAGTTAGGACATTGAGAAATACCGTTATAATTTTATATCATCTCCCCAGGAAGCAAGGAACAGAATCCTGCTGAAAAACTAAGATCATTTTCCTATATGTAGAGAGAACTATGCAATAAGTTAGCTTTGATAGCAGGGAGGGCATGCTATTTATGCCCTGGGAAACTATTTCACAAAGGACATTGCAATGAGGGACTGTGTGAATTGGAGAAAAGGATGCAAAAGGAGCCAAATGCATAGAGGAACAGAAAGAGAGGCTAGAAGGAGCAAAGTTAGCATGTTGTACAATTTTTCTGAAGGTCAGTCTTGTATACAGGCCTTTAGCCTGGCTGGGAAAAGCCACGGAAGGAAGTGGAGTTAGGAAATCCAATTAGTCCAAATGTTGGACTAGGGCACCTGGGCTCTTTGAACATTTCCCCCATACTCTTGCATCACTACAGCTTCGGAAGAGAAGGAATCTGCAAATCTGGCTTAAGGTCTTGGTTTATCATTATCTAAATATATACTTAGCAAAAGCTTAGGTTTAAATGAGAATTTTTAAAACTATGGGTAACATCCTTTCTGGTATTTTTTTTTAGGAAAATGAGCTTGTTGCTTTATCAAATCATGGGTTATTTATTGATGGAAAAATAACAAGGAGCACCATTTCTCCATATTGCTTAGTAACTTCTTCTACACACACACTTGTCTTATTTACATATTTGTCCTAGGGCTAGCAGTTATGAAATGACAGGAAATCCTGAGCAGGCTTTAGTGTATATGTTACACTTTAGTCAGAGATTGTTTCATGTGTCCTTTATAATGTCAAAGCCGAAGTTGGTGTATTTCCTTCTTTCAACTACTTTACAGGAATCCTTTGAACCCACTACTTGGTCATTCAACAACATTTGCTGAATGTTGGAAATAAATGTTGTGTAGCTAAAGTTTTTCTGGTCCCACCTGGTTCCCATGGCCCTGTGGTCCCACAGCCACTCAGACCCAAATGAACACACAGAGGCTTATATTAATTACAAACTGTATGGCCTATTGGCTCAGGCTTCTCTCTAGCTAGATCTTACATCTTAAATTAACCCATTTCTATAAATCTATACTTTGCCACATGGCTTGTATCTTGGTATCTTTACATCTTGCTTCTTCTGGCAGCGGCTGGCAGTGGCTCCTCTTCTCTTTTTCTTTTCTCCTATCTCCCCAGTTAGAATGTTCCGCCTAACCTTATTCTGTCTCACCATTGGCCAAATAGCTTTATTTATCAACCAATCAGAGCAACACATTCACAACATACAGAAAACATCACCCATCATTTCCCCTTTTCTTTGTATTCAAAAGGAAGGTTTTAACTTCAACATAGTAAAATTACATATAACAAAACAGTTATCAAGCAAGAATTATACCTATAATATCTAGTCTATTTGTATTTGGCAAAATTAAAGAAAATATTCTATTTATCTCTATTTGTGAGACTAAGGTTTTATATCTACCTTATCTCTTATCATAACTAAGGAAAAGCATACAAAAAGCATATTTTTTGGTGGTAGTATATGTATGAGTTTCTCTTCATTGGGATTTGTTGGTGTGGGATTAACTATTGCCTGTGTTTTCGTGGGTGCATCTAACTTTCTTTGGTTGGATTTTTTCCTTCTAGTGCTTTCTGTAGAGCTGGATTTGTGGATAGGCATTATTTAAATCTGGTTTTGTCACGGAATATCTTGTTTACTCCACCTATGGTGATTGAGAGTTTTGCTGGGTATAATTGTCTGGGCTGGCATCCATGATCTCTTAGTGTCTGCATAACATCTGTCCAGGACCTTCTGGCTTTCAAAGTCTCCATTGAGAAGTAGGGTGTTATTCTGATGGGTCTGCCTTTATGTGTTACTTAGCCTTTTTCCTTTGCAGTTCTTAATATTCTTTCTTTATTCTGTATGTTTTGTGGTTTGATTATTACATAGCAAGGGGACTTTTTTGGGAGGGGTCCAGTCTGTTTGATGTTCTGTTAGCTTCTTGTATCTTCATAGGCATTTCCTTCTTTAGGTTGAGAAAGTTTTCTTCTATGATTTTGTTGAATACATTTTCTGTGCATTTGAGCTGATATTCTTCTTCTTCTATCCCTATTATTCTTAGGTTTGGTCTTTCCATGGTGTCCCAGATTTCCTGGACATTTTGTGTTATGGCTTTGTTGGCTTTAATTTTTTTCTTTGATCAATGAATCTATTTCCTCTATCGTATCTTCAATGCCAGAAATTCTCTCTTCCATCTTTTGCATTCTATTGGTGTTATGCTTGCATCTGTAGTTCTTGTTTGTTTACTCAGATTTTCCATTTCCAGCATTCCCTCAGTTTGTATCTTCTTTATTACCTCTATTTCAATTTTCAAGTCTTGACCTGTTTCTTTCACCTGATTGATTTCTTTTTCTTGGTTTTCTTTACTTTCTTTAGGGAATTTGTTGATTTCTTCCAATTTTTTTGTTTGTCTTTTCCTCAATTTCTTTAAGGGAATTTTTTTACTTTCTCTTTAAAGGCCTCTATCATCTTCATAAAATCATTTTAAGATCATTTTCTTCTGCTTCTACATTGGGATGTTCAGTCTTGCTGTACTAGTACTACTAGCTTCTGGCGGTGTCATATTGCTCTTACGTTGTTGAATGTATTCTTGCACTGATGTCTACCCATCTCTTCCTCCAATTGGTGCAAAAGGTGTTTGTGTCTTAGGGAAACACTCTTGGTCTAATCAGCACTCTTGGGCCAATCAGAATTCTTGGTCCAATCAGAGCTGACAGAGTCTCTGTCTCAGGGAGCAGTTGCGGTCTCGAGGGATAGGTAAGTTTGGGGGATGAAGTGGGGCTGGTAATTATAGGACCTGATAGGGGAGTTGCTGGTCAGGCCTGCCTGCAGGAGTCTTGCCTGCTGGCCTGCAACTGGGGCTGCAATGAGTGGGGGTCTAGGGGTATGCTTAGAGGTAGTATAGAGGACATGGACTCTAGTGGCAGTTACCTTGGTTCAAATATCAGCTCTATGATAATTAGCAAGTCACTATAAAGTTATTGAATGAAAAAAAGCAACAAAAAGGAAGGACATGATGCTCCTAGGTATGGTTGAGGAGAAGGTTTATTGTAGATATGAGAGAAAAAAAACAGCCAGAGATACCTGCAAACGTCCTGAGTAAACAAGGACAGACTGAGTTGGGCCATGTGGAGGAAGGGGAGCAAAAGAGGAGCCTCTGACCAAGAGGAGTGGCCTGGGCCAAGAGACTGGTGTAGCCAAAATGGCTGAGTTATAGGGAGGCTAGAAGAGCTGGGGGAAAGGGCAGCCCAGCCCCTGGGCTGGACAGTTCGGAGTAGGGGGTGTGGTATGCCAGCAGGAGGGCCCTGTAACAGATAGGAACTGAGGGGATGCTGGGAGAAGCCGCCAGCCAGTGTCTCCTTTGATATGTTAATAAGCACCTAAGTCAGCCCTTTGTCTCAGGTTTGGGACTTAGCAGGTACCTTCTCAGTTTTCTCATGAAAAAGTAAGACTTGATGGGTTCAGAAAAACTTAGAAGAGAGCATGGCACTTTAATTGTTGTTTATTAATTTCAAGATAAATAAGCCAGCTCCATTACTGTCTCCATGGGATATATCATGTCATCGAGTTAGATGGAAACAGAAAAGAGAAAGTGAGAAACTATGTGAACTCGCATCTTGCCAGCAATAGAATTCGATGCAAATCCGGTTTCTGAAGTCTTCCTGTCCCTGTTTTTGACCTCGACTTGATGACTGGGGAAATTCTCTTGAAGACTCTCAACACAAAGTTAAGACCATCGCTGCGATCCACTGGAGATGTTTGTTCTGGATTATGCTTAGATTTGATTGTATTAAGGCACGGTGCACATACTCCACCTCTCTAGAGACAAGACTGCTCTCCTCTCTCCAACTCCTTGACTCTGCTTAGCCCTACAAAGGTCAGGAAGTTGGAGGTGTCTACCCTAGTGCCTCCATCCAGCACCTTCATCAGGGCCCAGCTGCCCTGAAGGATCTTAGCCGCCTCTCTTTGTGAGCATGACAAGGAGGGCTGCTCACTTGGAACACCGGCCTTCCTTTCTCATCACCCCACCACTTACCGCTCTTGACTTCATGATCTACTCTTGGGCATGCTGACTTCCATTGTCCTTCTACAATAACCCATGCTCTCTGTTATTTGTCCTTAGCACCCTGTTACTCTCTCTTCTTGGGATCTTTTAATTTTGTTTTGTTGGTAGCCCAGGTTAGTCTCAAACTTCTTATCTGATTGCCTTGTTGGGATGATAGGCAGATATGCTGTTTGAATATGTTTAACTCCACTTTAGCAGGTTAATTATTCCTTACCCTCCAGGTATTACTTTAAATCTTACTTCATCCAGGAACTTTCTTCTGATAACTCTTTATTTGAACAATTACATGACCGTACAATGCATCAGTGGGAGAAACTAACTAGCTTCCTTCATTTCCTTACTGAGCAAGGAGGAAGATCACATTTCTCAGATGCTCCCACCATTGGATTAGCTTCTGGTCACTTTCAAGTCTTGCTATAAATCTTCCTACATAGTTCTCCATGACTTGGTTTTGCTTGCTAGTTCCCCGAGTAGAGTGGGTCCAATTCAGGACTCTAAAGGGGTCATGGAATGGTGAATTCATATGAAAGAAAAGCTTGTATCCTGAGTCATTGCTTGGATATCTACTCAGAGGAGCTCCTTGGCATCCATTGGCCTGTGACATAATTAACAAACACACTTTTTTGTATGTGGTGAGCCACTGATATGCAAGGGTGGTTTCATTACTAATGCTAGAATTAATTACCCTGAGTAACAGTATCTCCTGTATGTCATAGCAGTTAATAATACTGATTAAAATTGCCAATTTGCTTGGCTTTATTCACCATTAGAATGAAAGCTCCATTAGAGTTGGGGATTTTGCCAGGATTATTCTCTCCTATATCTTCAGCATTGTATTACTTTTCTATTATTGTGATAAAATACCATGACCAAGTCAACTCATAAAAGAAAGAATTTAATTGGGCTTATGGGTTCAGAGAGTTAGAGTCCATGATAGCAGAGCAAAGGTCTGATGGCAGAACAGCTGAGAATTCACATCTTGATCTAAAAGTAGGAGGCAGAGAGAGAACGCTGAGAATGGCATTAGTCTTCTAAAACCTCAGGTACTTGCCTCTTTCAAAAAGGCTGCACTTCCAAATCCTTCTCAAACAGTTCCACCAACTGGGGACCTAGTATTCAAATGTCTGAGAGCTTTGGGGGATATCTCATTCAAACCACCACATTCCACTCCCTGGCTGCCACAGGCTCATGGCATATCATAGCACCAAAATACATTTAGTCCCACTTCAAAAGTCTCCATAGACTTTCAGTCTCAAGACAGTTTTAAAGTCCAAAGTCTTCTGAGACTTAAGACATTCCCTTATGTGTAACCACTTGTAAATTCGAAACAGAGATTATATCCTTCCAACATACAATGACACAGAACATTCATTTCCAATCCAACAGGGGGGAATCAGAACACAATGGAGAAATACTGGACCAAAGCAAGACCAATACCCAGCAGAGCAAAATTCTGTAGCTCTGTATCTGATGCTAAAGGGCTTAGATGGCTCTGCCCTTCTAGTTTTGCTGCCTACAGCATACTTCTCTCTCTTGGGCTGTGTCCTAGATGGGGTTACCATGGCCGTGATAAAACACCATGATCAAAAGCAAGTTGGGGAGGAAAGGTTATATTTGGCTTATGCTTCCACAGCACTGTTCATCATCAAAGGCAGTCAAGACAGAAACTCAAACAGGGCAGGAACCTGGAGGCAAGAACTGATGCAGAGGTCATGGAGGAGTGCTTCATACTGGCTTACTCCCTATGGCTTGCTTAACCTATTTTCTTACAGAATCTGTGACCACCAACCCAGGGGTGGCAATATCCACGATGGACTGGGCCCTCCCCATCAATCACTAATTAGTAAAATGCTCTACAGGCTTGACTTGCAGCCTGATCTTAGGGATACATTTTCTCAATTAAGGTCCCCACCTCTATGATGACTCTAGCTTGTATCAAGTTGACATAGAACTAGTCAGCACAAAGCTGGTTTCACTCCCTGTATGCAGCCCTTCTTGGTAGATATCCCATGGCTCTGACACCCCAGTATCTTGGGATCTCCAATGAACTCTGGGCTTCATTTTCATACCTTCATACAATAGCCTGTCAAGGCCTTCTTGCAGGGATTTTTCTGCCACATGCCGAGCCTCAGTGAAGAAGATTCCATGATCCTTTTATTATTATGTCTTTCATGACTCTAAAGCCAGAACCACATGAATGACACTAAGTTCAACTGTCTGCTTGAGATGGAGCCTGGCCCCAATGAATCACTCCTTGGTCATTCTCTGTAATAACTCATTTGTGTTTTATTCATGTACTGTCCTAGTTAGCTTTCTATTGCTCTGATAAAGATGGTACTCAAGAGTATCTTGGGAAGGAAAGGGTTTATTTGGTTTATACTTCCATTTCAAGTGTCCATCATTGGGGGAAAGTCAAGGGCAGGAACTCAAGACAGGAACCTGGAGACAGGAACTAAAGAAGAGGCTATGGTGAAATGATGGCTTACTCTCCATGGCTTTCTCAGCTTGCTTTTTTTCTTTTTTTCTTTTTTTTCTTTTCTTTTCTTTTCTTTTTTTTCTTTTTTTTGGTTTTTTGAGACAGGGTTTCTCTATGTAGCTTTGCGCCTTTCCTGGATCTCGCTCTGTAGACCAGGCTGACCTCAAACTCACAAAGATCCGCCTGCCTCTGCCTCCCAAGTGCTGGGATTAAAGGAGATGTGCGCCACCACCGCCCAGTCTCAGCTTGCTTTTTTATAGCACACAGGACCACCTGGCCACGGGTGGCACTACACAGAGTAGACTGGTCTTATCACATCAATCAATTAAGAAAATGCCCACAGACTTGCTTACAGGCCAAGCTGGTGGAGGCATTTTCTGAGCTGAGATATATTTTTGCAGATTACTGTTTTAATCTTCATTTTGAAATTAAACTAGAATTACCTCATTTCTACCCGCTTCCTTTTCCTCCCTCCAACCCCTTGCTCTCTCTCAAACTCATGGCCTCTTTTTCTTTAATTATTGTTTCGTGTGTGTGTATGTGTGTGTGTGTGTGTGTGTGTGTACAACCTGCTCAGTTTGTATCATATTACATGCATATGTACATAATTTCAGAAATGACCATTTTGCTTATGTCAAGTTGATAGAAAACTAGCCAGCGTATGTCCCTATCATGATTTGAAATTCCATATCTACTGGGTGTTTACCTTTCCATTGTCTCCCTCCCTCAATGTGCTTTCAACTCTAAGAGTATAGATGGTACTTGTTTTACTCATGCAGTATATTATGGAGCACTTAGCACAGACGGCAAGCACAGGTGGCTGGAGAGATGTCTCAGCATTTGTTGCTCTTGTAGAGGATCCAGGTTTGGTTTCCAGTACCCACATGGTGACTCATAACCATCTATAACTCTAGTTCCAGAGGATCTGATTCCCTACTCTGGTTTTGTGGGCACCAGCCCCGTATGTGATACACATACAGATGTGCAGGCAAATAGTCATAAAATAAAAATAAATAAATCTTAAAAATATATGTTTTATTTTTATTTTTTTTGGTTTTTTCGAGACAGGGTTTCTCTGTGTAGCTTTGTGCCTTTCCTGGAACTCACTTGGTAGCCCAGGCTGGCCTCGAACTCACAAAGATCCGCCTGGCTCTGCCTCCCCAGTGCTGGGATTAAAGGTGTGTGCCACCACCGCCCAGCACATGTTTTATATTATTAGCTGATTGTGGAAGTGTATGCTTTTAATACTTTTTAATATCTCTGAGTTCGAGGCCAACCTGGTCCACATAGTGAATTCCAGGCTAGCCAGGGCTGTATAATGAGAGAGAGAGAGAGAGAGAGAGAGAGAGAGAGAGAGAGAGAGAGAGAGATTTCAAACATGGAACACAGTCCACCTAGCTTGTGATGGTGTTATTGCCTACAAACTCATTATGAAAAGCTCTCTCAGTTCTGCAAGGTGACAGATCCATGTAATTTCAACCCTTAGGAATCTGAGACAGGAGGATCAAGAGTTCTATGCTCCTAAGTAGATAGACCCTGTCTCAACAATAACAAAAAACAACCAAACAATAACAAAAAAAATTTATGTCAGGCTACATAGTAAGAACTTGTCTTAAAAAAAACAAAACAAAGCAAAAACAAAAAGAAGAAGACAAGTAAGTAAAAGAAAAAAGAAAAAGATCTCTAACAGTCCACCCCATTCAACTTTTAATATCATGTAAAACTCCCATTGGAATCATTAAGGCATGCATTAACAAACTGCTGCCCCAAAGCCAAATGTAGCCGGCTGCTTCTTTTTATACAGCCCAGCCAGGAACGTTTCCATGGTTTTACATCACTGAAAACAAAAGGAATGAGTTTTTATTTTTGTTATGCATGGACATTACATGATACATAGCTTCCTTCTTTATTGGTGCAGTCACTCTAATTAAGCTATAATTTGGTCTTTTGCTGACGTCATGCTCTGACGGCTGAGTTAAATAACAGTAACAAAGAGTGTATGGTTTGAAAAGCTTAAAATATTTGCCATTTAGCCTTTTAAAGAAAACTATGCCAATCCTTGGACCAGGTCCCCACTGCAATGTGTAAGTTTCATGGGCAGTCTCAGAATGAGGTCGGAGCTGCGATCAATACTCAAACTCAGGTTTTATTCTTTGATCTGTATAAGAAAAATATAAATCATGACAAATTGTAGAAGGAAAAGAAAGGAAAGTGAATGAAATGAGCATATGACCACTCCTAGGTACAGTTGAGGAGGTTTTTATTGTAGATATAGGGAGACTACAGTCAGAGGCATCTGGAAGGGTCCAGAGCAGAGGGAGAAAGCAGTAGACTAAACATGGCCAGCAGAATGGACCAGGCATTGAGAGGAGAGAGAAAGAGAGAGACTGGGATAGCAAGAGAGCAGGACCAAGAGAGAGGGGCGAGAGAGAAGGGGGAGAGAGAGGGGCAAGAGAGAGAGGGGGCAAGAGAGAAGGGGGCAAGAGAGAGAGGGGCAAGAGAGAGAGGAACAAGAGAGAGGGGCGAGAGAGAGGGGGGCAAGAGAGAGGGGGAAAGAGAGAGGGGGCAAGAGAGAGAGGGGGCAAGAGAGAGAGGGACAAGAGAGAGAGGGGCGAGAGAGAAGGGGGCAAGGGAGAGAGAGGCAAGAGAGAGCAAGAGAGAGAGGGGCAAGAGAGAGAGAGAGGGACAAGAGAGAGAGCAAGAGAGAGAGGGACAAAAGAGAGAGGGACAAGAGAGAGAGGGGCAAGAGAGAGAGGGGCAAGCACACCAAGAGGGAGAATCAAGAGCCAAGATAGTGCATGGCCAAAATGGCAGGGTTGTATAGGAATGAGAAGCTAGGGGAAGGGCAATCCATGGGCTGGAGAGATTTGGGGTAGGGGCAGGGTGAGAAGAACTGAGAAGAGCCAGGATGCCATGCTGGAACTCTGGAACAGGTACTTGCTGAGAAAGCCTAGGGGTCAGCATGGACTTTCATATACTAATAGGCATCACATTGTCCTGAGTTTCTTTTGGACCTGACAGAAGGCAGGGTCCAAAGCAAATATCACCGACATTTATGGCCTAACTGTGAAGTCCTGAGTGGGAGCCAGGGAAAGAGGACAGTAGTGTTTAGGAAGAACCTAGCAAATGATGAATGTGGGGGAGTGGTGTTGTGAGTGACTGTCCTGTGAGTCAAGCATCTGCTATCTTGGGTAGTTCAGCTGTGCCCATCTGTCAAAAGGGCTATCTGAGCTGGGCTTGTTGACTCCTTACACCCCCTCACGGAGGATCACAAGTGCCACACCTGAATATCCAACTCCTTATCACTGTTGTATGCAACTCTGCCTTAATTGGACGTGACCTCAAGGAGGGGTTAGAGTATATGGGAAGTGTGGGGGAGAGGGGGAGGGGGAGGCTCCATTTATGAGGCTATGGGAAAGCTCTCATCTGCTGGGGGAAGGTTTTCCAGGTGCAGTCTGTGGTGGGGGGCACTCACACCTCTGTAAGTAAACCCTCATGTATGCTCTGTGAGGGAGCCCAATAAACTCATTGGTTCCCCCAGAATGGACTTTGGTGGAAAGGTACCTCTATTTGTCAGTGGGACCTTAGGAGAGGGGGTAGACTTTGTTGCTTATATCTCATCCTGGGAAGGAATTTTAGGAACGAAGAGGGGAGGGAGGATGGGAACTGCCCATACCCCAGTGAGAAAGAAGGGAAAGTATAGCCTCCTACATACATTTGCTCCTTGTGCCTGGACACTGAAAATGCATGGAGTCCACAGGAAGTAGTCTGGCCGAGAGAGCCTAAGCCATGCTGTGGAGGATGCCAAGCTTCCCACTGTGACTCCATGCTGATTAACTGTGGGGACGCGTGCGTGCGTGCGTGCGTGCGTGTGTGCGAACACTGAGGCATAGTTGAGAGCTGCTCAGAGAAAGAGCATCCTGAAAGCCCAAAGTTCCTGGAGGCTAGGGGGCAGGGAAAGCACTGAGCTCCAATGTCTCTCATTTCCCGTTCTCCTTTATAAATCTTACAGATTCAGGCTGAAGTCTTCAAGAAGGCCTTTGGTTTTAATGCCCTCTCTGAGTCGCTTATACTCAACCCTCGATGGATGGGATTTGGGTCCTTCCTGCTCCTCTCTCATATGCAGACAATGCCATAGCCAAAGGCCTGAGGTGAGGATCTTGGGAGAGCTGCCCCATGTTCTCATGGCCTACTTTTGCCTCTTTGGATGATCTGGAAGGCAATCTTCAGCATGCCCCTGCACACAGCCGGCTCTCTTTTCCTCCCCCTATGGCAAAGGATTCCTGCTCCGCAGTGAGTCACCACCCACTAAGAAACACCACGAGCCTTTCTGTGTCAGCACTCCTAACAGTTTTTTAAGGGTGAGGCGACGGAGAGAGACAGGCATAGTGGTGAATGGAACAAAGCAGAGCACACCACAAGCCAAAAGGGTAGCTCTGGTCTTCTACTTCCTGTTGGCCTGCAGGGGTCTGTGATGTGTTAGGCAGCCTTCCATTGGCTGCTTAGTTTCATTTCCCTTGCTCTTTGAATTCTACTTAATCCCTTGCAGATTAGGGAGTTTAGAGTTTGCTCTGATGGTTCAGTCCCACGGGGATTCCCAGAGCCACCGAAAGAGAGATCTAAGACAGCCTTGTGAATGTGCTCACAGACCTAAGTATATAGTCTAAGGCTAGGATGTTAAAGATACTGTCGGAACAATACACAGGCCATCGAAGTCCAAAGGCAATGTATGAAATCCATGACAGTTATGAGACAGAGCATTGGAGCACCTGGGTCATGATGATGATGATGATGAGGAGGAGGAGGAGGAGGAGGAAGATGATGAAGACGTGGCAAGATGGCCCATCAGTTAAGGCTATTTGTTGCTCTTACAGTGTCTTTTTTATTGTCATGCTTTATTATTAAGAAATAATAATGGAGGGCAAGGAATGGGGGATGAGAACATAGGGGAACGGGAGGTTCGAGCTGGAACAGGGACAGAGTGGGAGAGCAAGGAAAGAGATACCATGATAAATGAAGACATCATGGGAATAGGGAGAAACAGAGTGCTAGAGAAGTTCCCAGGAATCCACAAGGATGACCCCACCATAGACTACTGGCAGTAGTCGAGAGGGTGCCTGAACTGGCCTACTCTGGTGATCAGATGGCTGAATACCCTAACTGTCATCATAGAACCCTCATCCAGTGACTGATGGAAGCAGATGCGGAGATCCATGACTGGGTGCCAGGCCGAGCTCCCGGAGTTCAATCAATGAGAGAGAAGAGGGATTCTATGAGCAAGAGATACTGAGACCATGATGGGAAAAAGTACAGAGACAACTAGCCAAACTAGTGCAAACGCATGAACTGTGGACCAATAGCTGAGGAGCCCCCATGGTACTGGACTAGGCCCTCTGGATAGGTGAGACAGTTGTTTAGCTTGAACTGTTTGGGGGGCCCCCAGGCAGTGGGATTGGAACCCGTCCCTAGTGCATGAACCGGCCTATTGGAGCCTAGTGTCTATGGAGGGACACTTTGCACAGCCTTGGTGCAGGGAGGAGGGGCTTGGACCTGCCTCAACTGAATGTACCAGGCTCTGCTGACTCCCCATGGGAGACCTTGCCTTGGAGGAGGTGGGAATGGGGGGTGGGTTGGGGGGAAAGGCTGGGGGGCTGGAGGAGGGAGGATGGGAATCTGTGGTTGGTATGTAAAATGAATAGAAAATCTCTTAATAATAAAAAATTATCTTAAAAAAGAAATTTTCTATTCACTTTACATACCAACCACAGATCTCCCCCTCTTCCCACCCAGCTCACAACCAGCTGTAACTCCAGTTCCAGGGAATGTGGACCTCTCTTCTGGCCTCTTCAGACTCCAGGAATGGGCATGGTGCACTTACATACAGGCAGGCAAATACTCACAAACATAAAAAAAATCCTTGAAATAATAATAATGAAGCCATTATGATTTTTTTAAGATTTATTAACTTATTTAAAATTTATTTTCCTTTTTAGTGTGTGTATTTGTGTGTGTGAGCACGTCAGCAAAGGTGCCTGCAGAGGCCTGAGTTGTTGGATCCCGCTGGAGCTGAAATTACAGGCGGTTGTGAGCCACCTGATATGGGTACTGGGACTTGAGCTCAGATCCTCTGGAAGAATGGTACAGGCTCTTAATAGCTGTCCAGCCCCCAAATCATTCAAACACTGTTTTAGCTGGGCAGTGGTGGCACATGCCTTTAATCCTGGCACTCTGGTAGCAGATGCAGGTGGATCTCTGTGAATCCAAAACCAGTCTGGTCTGCAGAGTGAGTTCCAGGACAGCCAAAACTACACAAAGAAACCCTGTCTCAAAACCAACCAAACAAGCAAACAAACAAAAACCACCGTTTTAAGACACATGTACATATACACACACATGTATAATGTGTTTAGTAAAATCCTCATAAGAACACAATGAGGTATGTTGTGTTTTTAATGCCACATCATAGAAGAGAAAACCAAGGGTTTCAGGTAAAGTCATTGCCCCAAAGGATCTATGCCAAGGAGATACAGACCAGAATTTGAGCCTAGAGTTTGGCACTGGCGTCCATGCTCTTAAACGCTATATCTCCCCCCTCAGAAAATGTATTGATGTTTAAAAATGTGTGGCCATTTTGGCCTTAGATTGGAAAAAGTCCTCCGATGAGCTGTGTCCTTCCATAGCAAACATTCTAAGACAAGGAAAGAAACAGGAGGAAGGAAAATATGAGATTTTGCTCGTTGTCCTTACCTCTTAAATTTAAATGTAGGCACATGCCAAGCCTTGGCTAGAACTGGCATAATCTGGTCTCCAGAAGTCTTACCAGCTGGTATCCAGAAAGCTCTTTGAGAGAAACCTTCAAGCTGCCTGCGTGTTTCTTTCTGTGCGTGGCTTGGATGTCTCACTTCCGGTTTCCTGGCCACCTACCATTCTCTCTCACATAACAAGAATTGTGGAACCATTGATGTTCCTGGAAGAAAGTATACAAAATTGGAGCTTAGGAATGATGTGGCACTTTTGGGAAGAGACAGCAAAGGCGGAAGTGAGTCACAACTGAAAATTGTAACTGATCAGAGCACTCTGCCTGGTGCATTTGACCACTGAGAGAGTAAGTAAGCAGGGAGTCTGTTGCCATGTTCATCTTTATGGACAAAAGCTGTTGAAGGTAGCTATTATGCCCTCCTCTGAAATGAGACTTACCATCAGAAATCCTCTGGAATTGATTCCTGGATAAAATGACATGTGTGCTCAGAATCATGGTGTAGATGCAAGGTATACTGAAGTACATCTGCTTTGCTAGTAGAGTCCAGGAACTGTATTATGAAACTTTCAATGACAGATCTGTTCCCAGAACACAGCCACTTTACTTGCAAAGAAATAATACTCATTGAAACGAAGCCTTGCTAGAATGGAAAATAGATAACTGCCCAATACTCACACACTGCAATGTGGTAATGAAAATTGGTACTTACACAAGCTGGCTGAACAGAAAAAGGTACTATCATTGTATCCTAACTTTAAGATGTAGATTACAATTTCTTGGAGGAAACTGCAACAGATAAAACATGAGGTGTGCCACAATTAGCACTATGGTCATTCACTCTACAAAAGAGTCTTGGGAGGACCAATGTACACAGAGTGCCAAGCTGATACTACATCAAAGGGCAATCTATGTATGGTAAATGATTCTAATTATAATAGGCATAGCTCTGCATGTATAATTGTGTACAGATAGATACAGCAACTTGAGACCAATCCATGTTACTAACTTGAGATCACTTATGTTACCGTAAAGAATATTAACAGTTGCCAGGTGTGGTAGCACATGCCTTTAATTCCAGCACTAGGGAGGCAGAAGCAAGTAGATCTCTGTGAGTTTGAGGCCATCTTGGTCTACAGAGGAAGTTTCAGTACAGCTAAGGCTACACAGAGAAATCTTTTCTTGAAAACAAAACAAAATAAAAACAAAAACAAAGAATATTAACAGTTAGCATGTGCTGTGGAATAATACTTTTGTAAACTGTGAATATGTGCTACTCTCATTGGTTTAATAAAGGGCTAACTGTCCAATAGCTAGGCAGAAAGAGGTTAGGTGGGAAAGCCAGACTGAGAGAACACTGGGATGAAGAAGGGTAGTTGCCAGCCAGATGCAGAGGAAGCAGGGCATGTAGAAAATTAGGTAACAAACTATGAACCATGTAGCAGCACATAGATTAATAAATTTTGGTTAGTTCAAGTTGTAAGAGCTAGTTAGTAACAAGCCTAAGCTATCAGCCAAGCATTTATAATTAATATTAAGTCTTTGTGGTTATTTGAGAGCTGGCTGGCAGGACAGAGTTAACTGTTGAGACACAGAAATTCTGCCAACAGGCATGTGGAAGAAGAAAATTCAAAATGCTTACTGACCACTCACTGTAGGTCCTTCATTTAGGCAGAAGTTTCTGTTCCACCAACAACTCCCAAATACCCAGTAGCTGCTTTCCAAATTACCACACAGAAGCTTATATTAATTATAACTGCTTGGCCATTGGCTCGGGCTTATTACTGACTAGCTCTTACACTTAAATTAACCCATAATTCTTACCTTTTCTCAGTTCTGCCTTGCCGTCTTGCTTCCTCTGCGTCTGGCTTGTAACTCCTTCGCCCTTCCCCTTCCCAGAATTCTCCTAGTCTGCTTACCCAGCCTATACTTCCTGCCTGGCTACTGGCTAATCAATGTTTTATTAAACCAATTCGAGTGACAAATTTTTACAGTGTACAAGAGCATTATCCCACAGCACTTCTAATTGCACAGAGTTATGTTAGTCTAGCTTTGATGTTTATTTAAAAAAAAAAAACAGACTTGTGACTATCTTACCACCTTCAAAGACAAGAGATTTTAAAAAAAGGAAACTAAGTTTTTGTTGTTGTTATTGTTGTTTTGTTTTTTTGAGATGGGTTTCTCTGTGTAGTTTTGGTGCCTGTCCTGGATCTCGCTCTGTAGACCAGGCTGGCCTCGAACTCACAGAGATCTACCTGGCTGTGTCTCCCAAGTGCTGGGATCAAAGGTGTGCACCACTGCCATCCCGCTAAAATGGGAACTAAGAATGTGGGAAGCAAAGTGATTTTTAAAATGAAGATAGAGAAAGTTGGTGCTATTATTTTCTCTGCCTTGATCCTGACCTAAAGTTTTTGACAAAAACATTTTTATGGAGTTATTAAACTAACTGCCTGTCCCATTGGTCTATGTCTTCTGTCTTGTGTGCTAGAGGTTAGAAGTCTGGGGTTTTGGAGAAAGATTGAGTATATGCAGCATTCTCCATGTGTTTATGGATATGTACATGGTTTCTTTCCCCTAAGGAATGATTGTTTCTCTCTCTCTCTCTCTCTCTCTCTTGTTTTTTTTTTTTGAGATAGGATTTCTCTGTGTAGCTTTGCACCTTTCCTGGAACTCACTCTGTAGCCCAGGCTGGCCTCGAACTCACAGACATCGGCCTGCTTCTGCCTCCCGAGTGCTGGGATTAAAGGCGTGTGCCACCACCGCCTGGCCTGTTCCTCTTTTTTATATCATTTAGGTAATCATAACATTAGTTGGTATTTTTACCTTTTTAAAAATGATTTATTTGTTTTTATTTTATATTCATTGGTGTTTTGCCTGTATGTATGTCTGTGTGAGGGTGTCAAATCTCCTGGAGCTGGAATTACAGACAGTTGTGAGCTGCCATGTGGGTGTTGGGAATTGTATCTGGATCCTCTGGAAGAGCAGATAGTGCTCTTCACAGTTGAGCCATCTCTCCAGTCCCAAGATGTTTTCCTTTATCCATGACATGTTTCCCACCAGTATGTCAAGATACCTATTTCTGGTCAGAAGAGTCTCCATGGGGTAAAACACAGAAATTGCAGAGTTAATGCTAGATAGTATAGTCCACTGATGTCCGTGTTTTGCAGCCCAGAAAGAATCATTTTTATTACACTTATTTACTTAGTGTGTAAACATGTGCGCATACTCATGCCATGGTGAGTAGAGGTCAGAAGACAACTTATGGGAGTCAGGTCTCTCCATTCACCATATGGGCTGGCAAGAGCCTTTTTACTTGCTGAGCCTTGTTGCTGGCCTATCTTAGAAAGAATAACTTGTCTTGTTAAGTGGCTTCATATAATGTGTGATTGGGGAAGAAACTTAACATATACCTCAAAATCACCCCCTAGTGACAGGTCATATTATTTATTAATTGATTTGACAAATACTTATTATCAAGTAGGTGTATACATCATATGTGTATATATTACATTGTTCCATAAGATCCACATAGCATTATTTCCTACATTTTGTGGGTGGGGAAGTAATAACAGTCAAAGATATTTAGAGTGCCCAGTTGACTGTTCTGGTGGACCCTGCCCCTCAGAAAGTTCTGCCAGCGATTTGCAAGACCACTTCCACAGGCTATTCAAACTGCACCCCAGAAAACAGATACGTGGTTTTTTGGTCTCTCTTCCCCGACTCCTCTCTGGGGCTGGAAAATCACGCAGGAGCACTTTACCCATTAAACCGGGGGTTTTTTCTAATTTGGTGTGATTTGGTCTGATTGCTGCATCAGTGGAGAGGCTTATTGGGGTGCAAAAACTTTTCATTGACCAAAGTCTAAAGAGAATGCTGTGTTAGGGTTTTGAATCCTGACCATATCTAACTCAAATTTACAATTGAAAAGCCTAGGGAGGCACAATGATTGACTTAATGTCACAAGAAACAAGGTGCTGAGATGTACCCAGGGCTTGCTCAGGCCTCTGCTGTCTGGGTAAGACTATCTGAGGAGCCAGCCTCACAGCTTGCATCTGGAGCTCTTCCAAGCACCCTGGCCTGGCTCAATTTCCTTCTCCAGACAAGCCATGCCCCTATGATCTTGTTTCCAGCACCACGGAGACTATTAGATTACAGGATTCCTGGGTGAAGGAACAAAAGGCCCTGCCAACATGCCCGCCACTTTACCGAGTCCTCCAAGACAGAATTTCCTAGCAGAGCACACAAAGAAAAAGGTCAGCTCCTTGTGCCATGATTGTTTGCCTTCCCATTTTAGCCTACCACCAGGCTGTGACTGAGAACTCTAGCTTTTAGCTGGCCATTCCTGGTTTGGAATTAGTCTTTCTCCCCTTTAGCCATCCTGTGGAAACCTTCGAGAACAGTCGATGGTGGTTTGTCTATTTTTGCCACTGTTGTTTTGATGGGGTTTTTCTATTGTGGTTTTGGTTTGGTTTGGCTTTTGAGACAGGTTCTCACTGTTCTGGCTTGTCTGGAGCTCACTATGTGGACCAGACTGGCCTTCAGCTCATAGAGATTTGCCCTGCCTCTGTCTCTCAAGTGCTGGGATTAAAGATGTGAGGCACCACATTCGGCTTTGGATTCTGCTTTCTTAAATTAGGACTGCTTTCAGGCCAAGTCATTCCTCCTCACATGAGATCTTTAAAGGGCCCTTCAGATCAAAGAACGAATGAGTATCAGGTGACCCGAGATTGCTGTAGTGAGGAAATAGGGGTGTCTGCCTCAGGCTCTTCCTCAGATTCAAGTTTAACGGTGCTGCAGATCATGTGGGGTCTTGAGCCTCCACCCCCTATAGAGTAACAATAAAAGATGCCACGTTGTCATGGCATCATGCTCTTAGGTACACAGTCACATGTCCACACTTGTACCACACTTCTACCGTGCCCACAGCAGCCTCAGAAAAAGTGACGTTCTTGTGTCCTTTGCATACAATAGCAGTCCCCATTTGTCCAATGTTGCTTCTCTGTCTGTACAGTTCCCTGGCATCTCCCGCTTCTGTTTTCTGAATACAACCTCAGGAGAATGTAGAAAAGAGCGCTTCTCTGCTCCCTGGTTTTAGCATGCTCATGGTGGGGCTTGTTAAGCAACACCTCTATATAGTCGACTTAGGGCAGACAAAATCCCATGGCAAATAAACAAGAAGTCACAAGTAAAGCATTTTCAGTCCTGTGTGGTAGACAGAATGTGTAATCACAACAGTCATGAGGCTGAGGCAGGATAACAGGGTTCAAGAACAGCTTAGACTCCATAGTGAATTCCAGGCCATCCTCGCCTGCCTAGCAGGAGCCTACCTAAATACAAAATGCATCCTCTCAGTTTAACAGATCACTGATAACTTAGGAATGTTTTCTAGATACAGTTCTGTTCCTATACTGATGAGAAGGCCCTGCTTACTGTACCATATGTCTTTGGCTTAAGGTTTCTTAGAATGACTACTACATTCATCCTTGGAAATGTTGGGTGCGGCGAACACCTCGACCAGCGAGGAAGAACGACCACCATGCGAGGATTCTTCTCAGATCACACTTTATTGGAGCACCTCTTGGTTAAGGGAGAGCTGGAGATGAGGGGCCCGGAGCGCTACTAGGCAGCTACTTATATGGGGATTTGAGTAGACCGGTCAGTCTATGATTGGATCCCGCCAGAATGCGAGCATGGAGAGCCACGGGATAGGCTGAGGACATAAGGCTGTGACAATGTAACCTGCGCATGCGCAGACATTGGCACGAGTGACTCAGGATTATAACCATATATGGAGTTGTTTACTACTGGGCTGCCAGGGGCCAGCGCCATCTTGTAATGGCGGCTCCCTGCAGTTGGGAAAGCCAGAGACATTTATTTCCAGATACCTACCATCGCAGGTGTTTGCACTCTAGATACGGTGAACACCTCTGTTTTCCTGACGGTAACAACTTCAGTCTCCTCTACCCCAGCTCGCATGGTTATAACCATAATTGTCCAGCGGAGGTTGACAGACCTATATGTTCATCATTTGCCCAGGTTCTGGCATTCAAAGTCAGGTGTTTAAGTAACTGCATAGAAAACAGGAATCCAATGCTCTCGATTTTGACAGAGGAAAGCTAACCAGTCTTTCAGGATCTATTGCCTTAGCGTTATGTTTTCTGCAGATAAACCTGGGGCATGGGATTTGGATATGATACCTTCAGCATTCTGAAAATTTCTGCAGCATCGTTGGGACACTGGACTTAGTGGTAACTGAAGTGCTGCATTTCATGCGGGGAGCCACAATGAAATTCTCATGACTGGTAAATCCAGCATTTAAAATCCATTGTGTGGACTCATTCTTCAAGTCAACACATACTCGTCACAAGACTCATTGACTGCTGAATAGAGGTCTGCAAGGGTATTTGTTCTCAGTTGCTCTTTATATACTTTATTTTTTTCCTAGTTTCTTTTCTCTGCAGTGCTGGAGATGAAACCCTGGACCCTATTCACAGCATGCTAGGCTCTACTACAAGCCTTTACTCTCACATATCTTCCTGGTCTCTGTTTCTTTACTTGTTTTTATTTTTATTTTGTTGTTGTTGTTGTTTGTTTCTGTTTGGGGGATTTTTGTTGTTGTTGTTGATGTTTTCTCATGAATGGGTCAGAATAGATAAACGGGACAGTTTCTAGTGTCTACATGAAAAATCCATCTGAACCTTCTCCTTAGCATGTGACTCAGAGAACATTCAATTTAGCTTACCCTGGCCTGGTAAAATAGGTGATACCAAGTCTGGTTCACAAAAGTCTTTCTGGCTGAGTTGCACAGTAAGTAAAAGAACTATTTTTAGATAGAAAATCTCAGGTTTTACAACTTCAGACATAGGAAAGTGTTTTAATCTATGGCTTTAATAACTCTGTGTCTTTTACTTAACAAATGCAAGAACAGTGAATTTTTCCTCAGATAATTGCATTTTTGAATACTAAGTACCTGCAATCTTTTTAAAATATGAATCCAACATTCATGTGTACTTACCAAAGGTCCTGGGAACATTTCATTAGGCTGTATGAACCTTAATGTTTGAATTCACATTTACTCAGTTGGCAGAAAGAACTTATTGAAAACAAGGAATTCTGCGTAAAACATGAATCAGTGTCATAAGTGACACCTCATAGGATCAGAAGGTACCCACTTTACTGTATGGTACTATTTTTGTCAGGACAAGGACCACTTTGGGAAAGTAGGGGAAAGTTCAAATGACATCTGTGTAACTTTCTTTCAGGAGTTCATTCTCGGGACATGCTCTTTGCTTTCATAAGCTTATTGTGCAATTCCACAATTCAAGAGAGGTGACTGTTGGATAAATGTCATTGGGGCGGGCTTCCCTTCCTGTGCAATGCGGAGGAGTTCTATTTGCTTTACACAGCTTAAGTTCCAGGAAGGGAAGATGCCTTTACTCCTGAGAAATCCACTTAAATGTAAACTCAGACTTCGGGTTCAGGGGAAAACATGAGTCATAAAACCTGTTGACGAGCTGCTGCTGCTGGGCATCCTGCACACCACACCACCTTTGTTCTCTCTCTCTCTGTCTCTGTCTCTCTGTCTCTCTCTTTGTGTCTCTCTGTCTCTGTCTCTCTGTCTCTCTGTCTCTGTCTCTGTCTCTCTCTCTCTCTCTCTGTGTGTGTGTGTGTGTGTGTGTGTGTGTGTGTGTGTGTGCCAGTTGTAAGTGTGAGGGAATCAGACATGTCCTGGAAAGTTGTGCAGGTGTGAAACAGCTCCAGGTCCCCCTCACTTTCTCCACTCTCAGCTCCACCCTCCCTCACCTCTAAACCTAATCCAGACAAGCTTTAGCGAATCAAACCTTGAGTCACTTAAGAAAGTCACCCTTTAGGCTACCCTCAACACAGTCTGTGGCTTGAACCACTTCATAAATTATCCCCAGAAGCATGGAGGAATTAGGAGACTTTGTTAGCTCTGCTTATTTGCATTTTTTTCAGAATAGGTCTTGAGCAAATAATACCACTCATCCCAAAAGGCACATGAGCAGTGCCTTACGCAGCTATTTGACACAAAAGGTACCTAAGGGAGCGTTATCTTCCTACCCAAACAAATGCCAGGATCCTGTCTCCTGTCTTTATCCAAGCATCTATGTCAGGACATCTCTTCATCAGCATACTGCCCCCATGAAACCATGGGCCTTCCATTCTTCTCCCCTCATCACCCCCACACTAAATGTTGATTCAAGTTGAATGCGGCAACTAAACCCAGAGAGGAATCTTATAAGCTAAAGGTGAGGGGATCTCATGATGGAGTACTGGTGAATCGGAATAGCAAAGAGGAAGGGAGAGGAAGTTGCCGTATCCAAGCAGCCAGCCTTAATTTAAATGCACAATGCTCTCCTTTTAACTTAGACAGCCATAGCCTCTCCATTCTTTGTCCTTCACTGCCTTTCTCCTTCATCCATTCATCCAGCCCACCAACCACCTGGTCTCAGATCTCTGCTACTGAATGGGAACTCCCAGAGCACAAGGTCAGGCCATCACCCTGTTAGCTATAGATCGAGGAAGGCTTGGGTCACTGCCCTTTCTGAAGATTTGCCTAACAGAGGTGGGGGAGGGCTTGGAGAAAACTAGAAAAGGTTGTAGAAAGAGATTTGGGGCCCTGGAGGGGGCGGGCTGTCCTGTGGCATAAAGGGAGTGTGATTAAAGTGATTAGCTGCTCTTCAATCAGAAAGGCAGGGCCAGGGAGCCCTCGAGACCTTTACAACTGTGAAGAGAAGAGCCTCTTTAGTCCAGTGAACAATGAATGGCAAAAGAAAGAAAAGAAGAAATGCTTTTAGGTTTATAATGTGAGTTTAGATTAAACAAAAGGAAGCCTGGTTTTACATAGAAGGAAAACTAGAGAATTTACTACCCCGTGAAGTAGTACAAGTAGGCAATATATGTCACATCTGCAAAAGAACCAGAAAGAATCATTGCTAGCCTGTAATCCTAGCATTCGGGGAAGGATAAGCAGGAGGTCACGAGTTTGAAGCCAGCCTGGATAGTGTAAGCGAAAGACAGTCTCAAGTTTCTGCCAATGCCTCCCGCTTGCCTTGGAGGCATATTCAGTTCCATGGGTTTTTTTCTTTTTTCTTTTTTTTTCTTGTTTTTTAACATCCCAGGCTAGCCTCGAACTTAAGTAACCAAGAATGACCTTGAACTCTTGGTTCTCCTACCTCTACTCATTAAGTGCCAGTGTCACAGAAGTGTGATGCTGCACTCAGCCTTTTCCATCTTTAGTTCCTTTCTGTTTGTCTGTTTCGACACAGGGTTTCACTATCTAGCTCAAGCTGGCCTGGAACTTTCCATCCTCCTGACACTGTTTCCCTAGGACTGGTATTACAGGCATGTGCCACCATACTTGGCCATTCTTAAGTCCTTAGGCAATGTAGTGAAGACAATGTTTGAATTTCCACAACTTTTTTTATCTCTGGATGTTACACCCAGAGAAGAATTCTCTTATGGAAAGTTATACTTGTTAGGCATCCTCCAAATATTGTGCAAATCATATTTCTACAGTCTTTCATGTTATAAATAACATTAAAATATAAATTATAAAATATAAAAATATTTTGGGGGTTGGGGATTTAGCTCAGTGGTAGAGCGCTTGCCTAGCAAGCACAAGGCCCTGGGTTCGGTCCTCAGCTCCGGAAAAAAAAAAATTTGGACAAACATTCTAGGCCAGGTTGAAAATGTAATAAGGCTGGGCTAAAACCAAATCAGGCTCAAAGGACTAAGAACCTAGATAAAAACATGAAACTACCACTTTATTTTTGTTTAAATTAAGGGAATATTTGGGGCAGTTATCTGGCTTGTGAGAAAACACTCTTGGCAAATGTGAGCAAGGTTCACTCAGAAGGTACACTGTTCTAGTCAGGGTCACTTCTGCAGTCTAAGGGTCAAATAAGACAGAAGGGGCTTTTTCTTCACCTTATCACACACAGAGAGAGACAGACAGAGACAGAGACACCCAGGGACAGAGATTTAGTCTGTAGAAGCAATCAAAATAGAGATCTATTTAAGGACTGTTACTTTTTAAAATTTATTTATTCTTATTTTATGTGTGTTGGTGTTTTGCCTACCCCTATGTCTGTGTGAGGGTGCCAGATCTCCTGGAACTGGAGTTACAGACAGTTGTGAGCTGCCATGTGGGTGCTGCGAATTGAACCCAGATCCTCTGGAAGAGGGGCCAATGCTCCTAACCTCTGAGTCATCTCTCCAGCCCTGGGGACTGTTACATTTAAGCAATTGAATGCTACTTTGTCACCAGCTCAGAAACATATCAGCCAGTCAGACATCAGGAGAAGATGTACAAAATTCAGAATAGTCCTACGCAGTTGCAGGGTTTTTACGATGCCCTTGTAAGGATGACTATACTACAAACAACTGCTGGAGGTAATAAAATACTTCGTTGTCCTGGTGATTGCTTTTACTGTAGATAGAACACCTTCTAATTAACAATTTTTCATTTAGTTCGTATAGGAAATAATGAGTTTCGTTATGACATTTACATACATGGATATCATTGTACTTTGTCCCCCTTCCCTTTCCTGCTAATTCCCTTCCCCTCCCCGAAGTAATCATTCTCCCTCTTTCATGTCCCGCGCGCGTGTGTGTGTGTGTGTGTGTGTGTGTGTGTGTGTGTGTGTGAGAGAGAGAGAGAGAGAGAGAGAGAGAGAGGGAGAGAGAGAGAGAGACATCGAATTTCCTTTATCCATTAATCTGTTGGTGAACACCTAGGATGATTCTATAAGTCAGCTATTGTGAATAGTGCCACAAAAGAAACAGGGGCTCCCTTGTCTTTCTGTGATAGGCTGACTCAGATTCCTTTGCATATGTTCCCAACAGTTCTGCAGCTACATCATGGGACAATTGTATTGTCAGTGTTTTGAGGAACCGCCACAGTGATTTCCATAGTGGCTGGATAAATTTCCATCTCCACCAGCAATATATAAAGGTTCCGTTTTCTCACGTTCTTGCCAGCATGTGATGTTGTTGCTTGGTTTTTGATGGCCGTTTTGACCGGGGTGAGATGGGATCTGAATGTCGTTTTAACTTGCATCCCTGCTGTCTAAGGATGTTGAACACTTTCCCTATCTTTATCACCCATTTGCATTTCTTCTTCTTCTAAGAATTGTCTGCTTAGTTCATTTGTCACTGTATTGATTGGGTGATTTGGATATTGATATTTTTTTTTCCTGGAGCTGAGGAACAAACTCAGGGCCTTACACTTGCTAGGCAAGCGCTCTACCACTGAGCTAAATCCCCAACTCTGGATATTGATATTTAATTTGAGTTTTTCCTATATTATATATATTAATTCAATGTCAGGTATACAGCTGGCAAAAACTGCCTTCCTTCTGTATGCCATCTCTCTGTTCTGCTGCCTATTTCTTCTGACATGCAGCTTTACAATTTTATAAAACACAATTTGTCAGTTCTTGCTATTACTTCCTGAGCCCTTGACGTTCTTGTCCGAAAGTCCTTTCCATGCTTCACCTCTATCTTGAAGTGCTCTTCCCCATTTTATTCCAGCAGTTTCAAAATTTAGAGCCTTACATTAAGGTCGCTGAGGCAGATTGAATTGATTTTTGTACTAAACGAGAGATAGTGACTTAGATTCATTCTTCTTCATGAGAACACACAGTTTTCTCAGCACCATTTGTTGACATGGTGGTGTTTTCTGTGGTGTGAACTTTTGACACCTTTGTCAAAAATTAGGTCACTGGAGGTGGGCACCTGCAATCCCAGGACTTGTAAGATGGTGGCAGCAGGATCAGGAGTTCAAGGCAAGACCATCCTGAGCTGCAAGCGATCCTGTCTCAACAACAAGAACGAACGAACAAACAAACAAACGCCACACAAACCTGTACCCGTGTCTCCAAGTCTCTTTTCTATTCCTTTGTCATGCTGGTAGCCCACTGTCTTTGTCACTATGGTTCTGCAGTATAACAAAATCAGGTACTGTCACGCCTCTAGCAGTCTTCTTTCTACTCAGGATTGCTTTGGTTACGTGTGGTCTTTTGTGTTTCCGTGTGAATTTCAGAATAGTTCTTTAGCAAGTCTGTGAAAGATACCATTTTAATTTTGGCCGGGCGGTGGTGGCGCATGCCTTTGATCCCCGCACTTGGGAGGCAGAGGTAGGCGGATCTCTGTGAGTTCGAGGCCAGCCTGGTCTACAAAGCAAGAAGCAGAACAGGCACCAAAACTACATAGAGAAACCTTGTCTTGAAACAAACAAACAAACAAACAAAAACATTTTAATTTTGATAGAGATTAAACCAGATTTGTCGACTGCTTTTGGTAATATCACCATTTTCACAATATTAATTCTTCTAATATTATCAGAAAGTCATTCTTCAAATTCTTTCTTTGATGTTTTAAAATTTTAATTGTAGGGCTAGAGAGATGGCTCAGCAGGTAAAGGCATCGGCCACTAAGCCTGAAAAGCTCACTTCAATTCCTGGGAGCTACTTGGTGGGAAGAAAGAGCCAACTCCTGCAAGTTGTCCTCTGACCTCCACACACCCACGGCGGCACATGAATGTGTCCACACACACAAATAAAGAAATAAGTGAAAAATATAATCAAGTTTTAATTACATGTGTCTTTAACAAACTTTTAGGTTAAAAGTAAGGTTTACTCCTAGGCAGTTAGTTTTTTGATTTATTTTGTTTGTCTAATTATGTGTGTTTGTGTACAGATATGTGTATGTGAGTGCACAAGCTCTCAATGGCCAGAAGACAGCATTGAATCTCAGGGAGCTGGAGTTACAGGTGGTTGGGAGCTGCCCAAATTCCAGTTCTCCGGAAGAGTAGTATGGGCTCTTACCAGTGGGACATTGCTCTAGTCCCCTAGGTGTTTCTACTTTTGCGATTGCTAAAGGGATTGTTTTCTTTCTCTCCCAATATGTTCATTATTCACGCAGAGAGAAATCTAATTAATTTTGTATGCTTATTTGGTATTCTGCTACTTTGTTGAAAGCGTTTATGAGATCTAAGACTCTTTTGGGTCTTTTAAGGACAGGATCATTTGAGAAATTTGACTTCTTCCTTTCCTATTCGTTTTCTTTTGGCTTCTGTCTTTTGTCTTTTTGTTTTGACTAAGATGCCAAGCACTGCATTGAATCAGAGTGGAGAAAGTGGACACTTTTCCCCTTAGTTATTTTAAATGAAATGCTTTCAGTTTTATCCCATTTAGTATAATGTTGGTGATAAGATTGTCATATACGGTCTTCATTATGTTTTCATGTTTGGTCTTTACTGTCAAACTAACCAGATTTGGGCATGACTAGTAGGACATTTCTAGAAAGACTTAACTCTCAGGGAATACACACGGGGAATGTGGGTAGCACCGTCCAATGGGCTGGGCTCCCAGACTGAACAGAAAGGATAAAAGGAAAAAGCGAAATGAACGCAGCACTCCACATCCCCTGCCTCCTCACCATGGGGACAGTGTACAGAGTTGTCTCAAGAGCCTGCCACAAGAGCTATAGCCACTGTCACTACCATGCCTTGCCAACATGATGGGCTGTATTCCCTCCAAAACCTGAATCAAAATATGCCCTTCTCTCCTTAAGGTATTTTGTCACAGCACTGAGAAAAGAAATCAGTACAGAACATTGGTACCAGGATGGGAATCATCAATGTTATAAACTTGACCTTGTAGTCCATAGGCCTTTGGAATCGGGTCGTAAGAGGAGTGTGGAAAAGTTTAGAGCTGCAGGCTAGAGAAGTCCTAGAACACTGTAGGTAAAGCTTAATGGGTGGGACATCGGAAGACAAAAATGCTAATAGAAATGTAGACAGTAAAGTCTGTGCTCCTGAGGTTTCAAAGGGGAACGAGGACTCTACTAGGAACTAGGCTAGTGGCCATTTGTGTTATATTCTGTCAGAGAATATGGCTGCATTCTGTCTATATCCTGGGTAGTTAGTTGCGTGGGTCTGAAATCAGAAGTAACAGACTAAGTTTAGCATAGGAAATCTCAACATATCATACCAATTTCTCTGATTAAAAAAACTTGAAATCACATTTACGTGTGAGTTCTTTCTGGGTCTTCCAATATTGGAGTCTGCTAGGTGGAAAGAGTGGTAAGTTGAAATAGAGTTTTCTTGCCTTGTCTACTATTTATGTTGGTGCTGATGCTGGACTAGTCAAGGGTCAGACATTCAACCTGTCCATCTTCTTTGGGAGCTTTGTATAACAGCAGCCTCTGCTACACACACTTAGCTTTCCAAGCCCTATGGCAAGCAGGCTCTGCCATGTCCCAGCTTCTCCACAGTTTAAATACCCTGCTCTGGCTAGTTCCCAAGCTGTGGGGAGGCCCCTGAACACTTGGAAGAGTGGGGAAAGCAAAGTGAGGACTGAGATCTGACCTGGAGGCTCAGCATCTGTGTTTTCATAACTCATCCCTCAGTGAACGCTCTGTGGGAGGAAGGAGGCTGTGGAAATCAAGTGCTCCACTGGGGCCAAGTTTCAGTGTTTTCCATCCTGCTGGGAGTGGGGTGCATGGCAGACACCTGGCCCTACAAGTCAAGCCTCCTGCAGACCTCATGTTTGGGTCTGCCCATCTCTGCAGTAATCCTCAGGTGACAGTAACAGTCCCTTACATAGAGGGCTGGGCTACAAACCACCATTCCCCTTACCACCCAAATCAGATGCCAACCTGAACGGATCAGCATGTCTAGATCTGCCTTCTCACTCTCTGTAATTGTCCCTACAGCTGTCTCCCACTCAGGGGCTAGAGCAGTGTATCTTCGGCTCCTTAACTTAATCCTTGTTTTCACGACACCAGAGTAGTTACATTCTAACACTTGATTTCTTCTCAAGATGGCACCTAACCACAGTCATGGGCAATGACAACATGAACATCCTGTCTGATGCCAACCTATCATGAACTAGTCATTATCTCACTCAGTTATCCAACTTGATCCTAGCCTTGCAAGAACTGTGGGTTTGTCCTACGAGTAGGACTACCAGTCTCTCTTTACCAGGGCCACCTGGTGCCCTTTGACTGAGTCATCTGTTTTCTCAGAAGGATTTGTTTTCATCTTGTCAAGTAGCCAAGAAAGGGGACCCTAAATACAATAAATACAGATCGATAATTTGGGGTGATTTTAAGGAACTTTACTTTGATACTTAGATTCATTGTCAAAGGTAATATCATTTGCTGGAGGCAAAACCACTTCATTTCAGTAACCAAAGCTAAATTAGCTGTGTGCAGCAATGCCTGCATATCATTGTTAAGAAAAACAGAATTTATATTAGGAATTCCAGAAAGCCAAGAGGTTTCGAGCTGATGTGTAGATCATGGAAAAACATTTTCCCTCTTTTCAGGCCAAGCTTTCTAGTTATGTAAGACCTTTGATGTTTTATTTCAATGCTTTTTCCATTTTCCATTTTAAGACTTTGTACTGTATTTCTCCAGATGCCCTCTCTGAAAATCTGAAGGAACGACTAGGCTGAGAGAATGACCATTCCTGGGTTAAAGCCATTTTGACAGCAGCTGCCTCCTTCTGACCCCGACACTTTCTCTTTCCAGGAAGACGTCCTCATGAATGTTCCCTGGATGATTCTTGAAGCCAGCTTTTTCTTCGGCACCTTGCTTTACCAGGAACTGTGCATGCACCAGAAAATTCATTTCTTCGAACTTTGTCTTCCTGTCTGTTCCTTATATCACCTTTGTCCGCATCAGTAACGTGGACATTGATATAGTAATTTGTTTACTCCAACATCCATACCTCCAAAGAGCAGAATGAAGAGAAGTCTCCCATCTAAGTACCAATCAGGCCGAACCTTACTTGCTTTCTGGGATCAGGCATGTTCAGAGTGATATGGCCATAGACTAGATGATAAACATTCTACACAGCTATGCACGTGCCACTCTAAGACAACTGTATACTATGACTTTCATTTTAATCTGTCCAAAATTGCAGAGTATGCCCTGATAGGCTTCCTTCCCCTACAGGACTGCAAGCTCCCTGATGCTATCTCCAATCCATAATATTGTAGTAAACTCAAGTTGTTAAAACAAGCCCATTTTGGTTGTTGTTGTTGTTATGTATTTTGGTTAACAGACTCTAATGTTGAATCAAAAGCTGGCCTCAAATTTGCAGCAATCCTCATGGCTGAATCTCTGATGTGCTGAAATTACAGATGTGGGCCATTACATTCAACTCCCTGTTCTGCTTCATAAGGCTTGACTCTGATTGTTTTCCAACTTTAATTTCCTGTTTGGTTCATAACTGTCCTCCTCCTCCTCACTCTCTCTGTGCTCCTTGTATCATACACTTGGTGGCCTTTATCTTTCTGGCCTTGAAATCAAAAGACAAAACAGCAAAACCAGTGGATTGCTTTCTACTTCTTATCAAATTTGCAATGGGGCCAGCTACAGAGGGATTCAGTGGAGAACAATACCTCTTAGATGTGGCCTGTCCCTTCTAGTTCCCTGCTGTGCATTCCTTTGATGGGTGTGATTCCTTGTGCTAGACTCTATGTGTTTTCTATATGCTAGGTAGGGTAGGAATGGAAAACCTACAGCTTCCTATCTCCACCAAGGCTCTGATTTCTGTATCTTCTGAAGATAAGAAACTCAAGAAGCATTTGCTTCTTCTTTAGCTGACAGTCTCATCAACCCCCTCTTTCTAGAGTTCTCCATCCCTCCAAGTGGTAAATGGCCACTCTGCAGCACAGAACTAGTGGCTGGGTACATGTCGAATCACTGTAGTACTTAGCCAGGACGGCTGAGTGTGTATCTAACTACGGTCATGCACCAACATGAAACTTCCGAATACCAGAGAAGCCATTGGATTCATTGCTTCATTAGACAACACAGAAGTCAGAGGACCTAGGAAACAGAGGTTGTAACATAAGAGGCTGGATTCGAGGATATGCACATAAGTGATTACCTCCTAGTTACCAATGACGAAACTGTGTCACAATAAGAAAAGAAATAACAGCTCTTCTGCTTGTGCTCATCTAACCAAGAGCAAATTCAGATTTGAACTCCATACTTCATGTGTCTTCTGTCCTCTGTCCATTCAGATTTGAACTCAATACTTCCTGTGTCTTCTGTCCTCTGTACTTTCAGATTTGAATTCAGTACTTAAGGTGTCCTCTGTCCTCTGAACATTCAGATTTATTCCCCACTTCCTGAGTCTTCTGTCCTTTGTCGATTCAAATTTATGTCCCATTTCCTGAGTCATCTGTCTTCTGTCCATTCAGATTTATTATCCACTTCCTGTGTTTTCTGTCCTCTGTACATTCAGATTTGAATTCCGTACTTCCTGGGTCTTCTTTCTTCTGTCCATTCAGATTTGAACCATGTACTTCCTGTGTCTTCTGTCCTCTGTCCATTCAGATTTATTCCCAACTTCCTGTGTCTTCTATCATCTGTTCATGCAGATTTGAAACCCGTAATTCCTGTGTCTTCTGTCTATTCAGATTTCAATACCAAACTTTGTGTGTCTTCTGTCCTCTGTCCTTTCAGATTTAGTCCCCATTTCCTGTGTCCTTTGTCCTTTGCCTACTCAGATTTAGTCCCCATTTCCTGTGTCTTCTGTCCTCTGTCCATTCAGATTTGAATTCCATATTTCCTGGGTCTTCATTCTTCTGTACACTCAGATTGTAACCTTGTACTTCCTGTGTCTTCTGTTCTCTGTCCACTCAGATTTATTCCCCACTTCCTTTGTCATCTGTCCTCTGTCCTTTCAGACTTATTCCCCACTTCCTGTCTCTTCTGTCCTTTGTCCGTTCAGATTTATTCCCCACTTTCTGTGTCTTCTGTCCTTTGACCATTCAGATTTATTTCTCACATCCTGAGTCATCTGTCGTCTGTCCATTCAAATTCATGCCCGACTTCCTGCGTCTTCTGTACTCTCTACATTCAGATTTTAACTCCATACTTCCTGGGTCTTCTTTCTTCAGTCCAATCAGATTTGAACCTTGTACTTCCTGTGCTTTCCTTCGTCTGTATATTCAGATTTTTCCCTACTTGCTGTGTCTTCTGTCTTCTTTCTATTCAGATTAATTCCCCACTTCCTGGGTTTTCTGTCCCCTGTGCATTCAGTTTATACCCCACTTCCTGTGTCTTCTGTCCTCTGTTCACTCAGATTTGAAATCCGTACTTTCTGTGTCTTTTGTCCTCTATCCATTCAGGGTTATTCCCCACTTCCTGTGTCTTCTGTACTCCATCCATTCAGAGTTATTCCCCACTTCCTGCGTCTTCTGTCCTCTGTCCGTTCAGATTTATTCTCCACTTTGTTTGTCTTCTGTCCTCTGGCCATTCAGATTTATTCCACACTTCCTGTGTTTTCTGTCCTCTGTCCATTCATATTAGAACCCTGTACTTCCTGATCTTCTGTCCTCTCTCCGTTCAGATTTATCCCCTACTTCCTGTGTCTTCTGTCCTCTGCCTATTCAGGTTTATTCCCTATTTACTGTGTCTTCTGTCCTCTGTTCATTCAGATATATTCGCTACTTCCTGTGTCTTCTCTCCTCTGTCCATTCAGATTTATTCTCCACTTCCTGTTTCATCTGTCCTCTGTCCAATCAGATTGGAACTCGATACTTCCTGTATCTTCTGTCCTCTGTCTATACAGATTTGTACTCCGTACTTCTTATGTCTTCTGTCCTCTTTCCAATCAGATTTATTCCCCACATCCTGTGTCTTCTGTCCATTCAGATTTGAACTCCGAACTTCCTGTGTCTTCTGTCCTTCCTCTATTCAGATTTGAATTCAGTACTTCCTGTGTCTTCTCTCCTCTGACCATTCACATTTATTCCTCACTTTCTTTGTCTTCTGTTCTCTGTCTAATCAGATTCATTCCCCACCTCCTCGGTCTTCTGAAGTATGTTGAGATTTGAGGCTATTGAGATTTGAACTACTTACTTCTTGTGTCTTCTGTCCTGTATCTATTCAGATTTGAACTCCGTACTTTTCGTGTCTTCTGTCCTCTTTCGTTTCAGATTTCTTCCCCACTTCCTGTGTAGTCTGTCCTCTGTCCATTCAGATTTGAACCCTGTACTTTCTGTGTCTTCCTACCTCTTTCCATTCAGATTTATTCTCCACTTCCTGTGTCTTCTGTTTTCTCTACATTCAGATTTATCCCCACTTCCTGTATCTTCTGTCCTCTGTCCATTCTGATTTTAATTCAGTATTTCTTGTGTCTTCTGTTCTCTTTCCAATCAGTTTTATTCTTCCAATTCCTGTGTCTTCTGTCCTCTGTCCATTCAGATTTGAATTCAGTACTTACTATGTTTTTGTCCTCTGTCTGTTTAGATATGAATTCTGTACTTTCTGTGTCTTCTGACCTCTGTCCATTCAGATTTATTTCCCACTTCCTGTGTTTTCTGTCCTCTTTTAGTTCAGATTTATACCCAACTTCCTGTGTCTTCTCTCCTCCTTCCATTCAGATATGAATTCCTTACTTCCTGTGTCTTCTGTCCTCTGTTCATCAGGTTTGAATTCAATACTTCCTGTGTCTTCTGTCCTCTGTCCATCAGATTTGATTTCAGTACTTCCTGTGTGTTCTGTCCTCTCTCCATTCAGATATATTCCCCACTTCCTGTGTTTTCTGTCCTCTTATTGTTCAGACTTATACCCAACTTCCTGTGTCTTCAGTCCTGAGTCCATTCAGATTTGAACTCTGTGCTACCTCTGTCTTCTGTCCTCTGTTCATTCAGATTTGAACTCTGTAATTCTGTGTCTTCTGTCCTCTGTCCATTCAGATTTATTCCCCACTTCCTTTGTCTTCAGTCCTCTTTCCAATCAGATGTATTCCCCACTTCCTGTGTCTTCTGTCCAATCCATTCAGATTTATTCTCCACTTCCTGTGTCTTCTGTCCTCTCTCCATTCAGACTATTTCCCCACTTCCTGTGTCTTCTGTCCGTTGTCCATTCAGATTTATTCCCCACTTCCTGTGTCTTCTGTCCTCTGTCCATTCAGATTTCAACACAATACTTCCTGTCTCTTCTGTTCTCTGTCCTTTCAAATTTGAAATCCGTACTTCCTACATCTTCTGTCTTCTGTCTATAATGATTTGAACTCCGTTCTTCTTATGTTCTGTCCTCTTTCCAATCAGGTTTATTCCCCACTTCCTGTGTCTTCTCTTCTCTTTCCATTCAGTTATATTCCCCACTTCCTGTGTCTTCTGTCCTCTGTCCATTCAGATATGAATTCAGTACTTGTGTCTTCTGTCCTCTATTCATTCGGATTTATTCCCAACATCCTTTTGGTTCTGTCCTCCATCTATTCAGATTTATTCCCCACTTCCTGTGTCTTCTGTCCTCTGTTCATTCAGATTTGAAATCCATGCTTCCTGTGTCTTCTGTCCTCTGTCCATTCAAATATGAACCTTGTACTTCCTGTGTCTTCTATCCTCTGTGCATTCTGATTGGAATTCAGTACTTCTTGTGTCTTTTGTCCTTTTTCATTCAGATTTGAAATCCCTACTTCCAGTGTCTTTTGTCTTCTGTCCATTCAGAATATTTCCCCACTTCCTGTGTCTTCTGTCCTCTGTCCATTCAAATTTGAACTCTGTACTTCATGTGTGTTCTGTCCCTGTCTGTTCAGATTTATTCCCCACTTCCTGTGTCTTCTGTCCATTGTCCATTCAGATTTATTACCTACTTACTGTGTCTTTTCTCCTCTGTCCATTCACATTTATTTCCCACTCCTGTGTCTTCTCTCCTCTGTCCATTCAGATTTGAACTCCGTACCTTCTATGTCTTCTGTCCTCTGTCCATTCAGATTTATTCCCCACTTCCTATGTCTTGTGTCCTCTGTCCATTCAGATTTATTTCCCACTGCCTGTATCTTCTGTCCCCTGTCCATTTATATTTCAACACTGTACTTCCTGTCTCTTCTGTCCTCTGTCATTTCAGATTTGAACTCTGTACTTCCTGTATCTTCTGTCCTCTGTCTATACAGATTTGAACTCTGTACTTCTTATGTCTTATGTCTTCTTTCCAATTAGATTTATTCCCCACTTCCTGTGTTTTCTGTCCTCTGTCCATTCAGATTTATTCCCCACTTTCTGTGTCGTCTGTCCTCTGTCCATTCAGATTTATTCCCCACTTCCTGTGTCTTCTGTCCTATGTCCATTCAGATTTGAACCCCGTACTTCTTGTGTTTTCTGTCCTCTTTCCATTCAGATATATTCCCAACTTCCTGTGTGTTCTTCCCTTGTACATTCAGATTTGAATTCAGTACTTCTTGTGTCTTCCAGCCTCTCTCCAACCAGATTTGAATTCAGTACTTCCTGTTTCTTCTGTCCTCTGTCCATTCAGATTTGAATTTAGTACTTCCTGTTTCTGATGGCCTCTGTATTTCAGATTTATTCCCCATTTCTTGTGTCTTCTGTCTTCTGTCCATTCAGATTTCAATTCAGTACTTCCGGTATCTTCTGTCCTCTGTCCATTCTGATTTGAATTCAGTACTTTCTGTGCCTTCTGTTCTCTTTCCATTCAGTTTTATTCCCCACTTCCTGTGTTTTTTGTCCTCTGTCCATTCAGATTTGAATTCAGTACTTCCTCTGTTTTTGTCCTCTGTCCGTTCAGATATGAATTCAGTACTTCCTGTGTCTTCTGTCCTCTGTCCATTCAGATTTATTCCCAACTTCCTTTTGGTTCTGTCCTCTGTCTATTTATTTCCTACTTCCTTTGTCTTCTTTCCTCTCTTCATTCATATTTGAACTCCTTACTACCTGTGTCTTGTGTCCTCTGTACATTCAGATTTGAAATCCTTACTTCCTGTTTCCTCTGTCTTCTGTCCATTTTGATTTGACTTCAATACTTCCTGTGTCTTTGGTTCTCTATCCGTCCAGATTTATTCCCCACTTCCTATGTCTTCTTCTCTTGTACATTCAGATTTGAATTCAGTACTTCCTGGGTCTTCTGTCCTCTGTCCATTTAAATTTATTCCCCACTTCCTGTTTCTTCTGTCCTCTGTCCATTCAGATGTATTCCCCAATTCCTCTGTCTTCTGTTCTCTGTCCAATCTGATTTGTACTCTGTATTTCCTGTGTCTTCTGTCTTCTTTCTTATCAGATTTATTCCTCACTCTCTGTGTCTTCTGTCCTCTATCCATTCAGATTTATTTCCCACTTCCTCTGTCTTCTGTCATCTGTCCATTCAAATTAGAACTCCGTTCTTCCTCTGTTATATCCTCTGTCCATTCAGATTTGAATTCAGTACTTCCTGTGTCTCCTGTCCTCTCTCCATTCAGATTTGAACTTTGTAATTCCTGTGTCTTCTGTTCTCTGTCTTTCAGATTTGAACTCCATACTTCCTGTGTCTTATGTCCTCTCTCCATTCAGTTTTGAATTCCATACTTCCTGTGTCTTCTGTCCTCTGTCCATTCAGATTTATTCCCCAGTTTCTGTGCCTTCTGTCCCCCTTCCATTCAGATTTGAACTCCATACTTCCTGTGTCTCCCATTCTCTGTTCATTCAGATTTGAACTCTGTACTTCCTGTGTCTTCTTTCCTCTGTTCTTTCAGATTTATTCCCCACTGCCTGTGTCTTCTGTCTTCTGTCTATCTGTTCCATGAGTATGAATCTGTACTTGCCTTATGAAGGCTGACTTGTGTTTGTGTGTGACTGTATCTTCTGTACCTCATAGAGGGCTCTCCTCTGTATTTACTGAACAGCACAAAGAATATCACATAGGGAAAGAATGGGACACTTCACAGAAATCTTTAACAGAGTTTTTGTTTGTCTGTGTTGTTTTGATTTTTAACAATGGATTAAACACTGGCTCCAACTGATTCCAACTTATGCACTCAACAAACAGTACTACAAACATCAGTGTTTATCAGCCAATATCCTTAAATGGATGTAGCATGAGTCTTAGAGAGTCTTATTAATAAAATCAAACCCGGAGCCAAGTATTGGGGTGAACACTGGAAGGTCAGAGAGACAGAATAAGCCACAGCTATCTCACCTCACCGGATCCTCAGCTGGTCTTGCTTCCTCAGACTGGAAGCCTCTGTGTCCTCATATCCAAATGGCTCTCAGCTGAACTGCTGCTAGAAGCCTGAATGCTTAACCAGGCCAAATGCTTCTCCAGGCCAAATGCTTCTCCAGGGCAAATGCCTCTCCAGGGCAAATGCCTCTCCAGGGCAAATGCCTCT
>CABHPH010136072.1:0-15000 GCA_902168325.1 Peromyscus nudipes
TCTCCGCCTCTCCCCCCCCCCCCCCCCCCCCCCCCCCCCCGCCCAGTCTGACTTCAGATTCACAGTTCTCCTGCCTCCCAAGTGCTAGGATTACAGTTGTGCATGCTCAGCTCTCTGGCTCATCTCTTCCTTTCTTTTGGGTTTTAAAATATGTATTGTTTTGTGTATATGAATATTTTGCCTTCGTGTCTATCTATCTGTGTACCATGCACATTTCTGGTGCCCAGGGAGACCAGAAGAGGAGGAGCAGATGTCTGTGAGCTGCTCTGTGGATGTTGGGGAGCAAACCAGGACCACCTTCAAGAGCAACAAGTACTCAAAACCCCTAAGCTGGCCCGGAGTCTCTCTGGCTCAATTTCTTGAACCTGGTTCTTTGGACTTTTCATCAACTAGGAGCTGTCTATTAGTGCACCAGTATACCTGTTGTCTGTTGAAGAGAAAGTCCATCTCAGTCGTTTGCCTCCAACTCTTGACTGCACTGGGACAAATGGAAGAATCACATTGTTTGGGCAAAGTGGAGACCGAAGCTACCACTTTACAAGGAGGCAAAGGAAGTGAGCTCAGTGACAGTGTTGGTGGTCCAGATGGGAATGGAGAACAGCTGTTTGTTACTAGGGCCCTCCTACATGAATATACTCCCTAATCAGAACTTCTCTCAAGAACCAAGACCTCAGCTGGTAATGAGAAGGTGGATTCCGTTAAGAAATGCTCCTTAGGGAATAATCCAAGGCAGTGTAAATGTCCAGACTCCCGATAATGGGCAGAACTGAACCAACATAATACTTCCAGGTCACTCCCACTCTTTCCTTGCAAGAGAAGCAGCGAATGGTACTGTGTTTCCCGTCGGCTGAACTGTTTCTGGGATTCATCCACAGCTTGAGCAGCCTTCTCTCCTCTGGGGCAGGTCGTGAGGAGTCTTGACTGACTCCAGTCACAACTAATAAGACGCTGCTCTCCAAGTGTGGGAGACACAAGCTCTGGAACTGGGAACCAGGTCCTGATTGAGGTGACACACAGGACAATAACCAGGGAACCAGAATCTGGAGGACTGAAGACGGGTAGGGAAGGGACTATGAGAAGCACGTGCAAAGTGGTGTGAGACAAAGGCTGAATGCTCTCAGTTACTACATGTGCTCGTTATGTGTGCTCCAATGTTACTTAGGCTCATTGCATGTACTCAGTCACATGTGCTTAGTTACTGCATGTGCTGATTGCTATGTACTCAATCACATGTGCTCAATTGTTTCATGTATTCTATTGTTACATGTGCTCAGTCATACGTGCTCATCGCCTGTGCTCAGTTACATGTGATGATGGCTGCAATGGATGGGCTCCATCCAAGGCCTCCTGAACCTAACACTGCCTCTTCTTAGTCACAATGATGATAAGTAATTATCAATTATTTGTTATAATATAACTACAGTATAATTAGTAACTATGTGTATTACTTATAATAATAATAATAAATACAGGGTTGGGTTTTTTTTTTTTTTTTTGGCCTTCTGATTCCATACCAGGAATGTGCTAGCCTTTAAGAGGCAAAACTCACTGCAATCTAGTGAAATGCATCTATAGGAGAAGCAACCTTTCCAAATAAGTGCATATCAAACAATGTATTGAAACAAGCATTTGTCTCAGCTCCATCTTGAGACAGAAAGAAGGTGATCACTTGTAAAAGCAAGTTGGGTGCCCCTTCATCCCTTTCCAACCTGACGCCTGGACAAGAAACTGTAGAATCAGAGCTTCATGGAGACCAAGACTTCAACAGGGACACGGTGGCTTGGGGCTTGATGATCACATCTATCGCTGTCTCCTCACCAAACCTGCTCTCCCGGCGTGCTTGCCAAAAGCATGCTGACCAGCTCTTAAGACCGAGTGGGAAGCAGTGCAAGGACAATCACGTGGGATGATGGTGTGGGTGAGGCGTTTTGTCCTGAGAGTCCTTCAGCCTCCGTGCACACTAGGACATTTGAAGAGCGCTTTCTGTACCCTGCATGGGATATTTTTAGAGCCTTAGCTGCCTCAAAGTAGAAAATAAAACTCAACAGGATTTTTAGCTTGTTTTTCATTTCTGTGTTTCCTTGGCAGCCGTAATATTATACATAGTAAATATCTCGGGTAAACCAAGCAGTCACATGAAGAAATGATATTTTACACCTCTATTTTGGAATTATGTGCAAAATTTGCCACATCCATCATGTTGAACATTACATAGTTAAATTGCTAATCGCTTCAGTGTGGTGAACTACAATTAAATTATTAGTCAATGTCCTATTGCACAGAAATATTTGATTTCTCAACTCAGATAAAATACATAGTAAAGGTTGCTGCCGTACAAGCATTTTATCACGGACTTATGCAAAACTGTGAAAACCAGATTAATAATGACTTCAAACAGAGAGAATAACTAGAGAAATTAGATCCTCTGTCTGAAGCAGCAAAACCAAACTTACGAAAATTAAAAGCTTCTAACAGAAGAATAAAACTAAAAGGCTCCCACTTCTCAGAGACTGGGCACTAGAATTCTGGAGCCTCGGGCAAATATTAGCCAGGCCTAAAATTTCCCCTCGGGGCTAAAAAGGCAGCACTGACTGAACCAGATGACTGGCGGTCGGGTGCCCCACCTCCCTTTGCCAGCTGACTGGCGGTCGGGTGCCCCACTTCCCTTTGGCTTTGGCTCCTCCTTCCTTCTCTTCTCTCCCATTGCTGATGATTATCTTGTTCCCATGCTTCCTCCCTGCGTCCTTCTCACTCCCTTGGCCTTTTTGTCTCCTATTTCCTCCATCTTTTGTCGCAGTCTTCAAGCCTGATCTCTCTTTCTTCCCTGTCTCATTCTTCCTCGTTTCTCACAAGGCGAAACTGCACAGTGGTTATTAACAGCATATGCTCTGAAAAGTAGATTAAGGCTTCCAATTCTGGCTTTCCTTGCCAGCTAAGCTACTTACCTTTATGTGATGCCATTACTGTGTATTTAGATCAAGTTCAGACGGGGAGACACTGGAGTGAATGTCTAAAGAGGGTGCTGTGTGATGGAGTGAGGCCCCCGTTAGCTCCTGGAGAAGGCAGACATGTCCAACTAGTGAATGGGATTGCAGATAGGGAGCTGGTGGAGAATCAGTGCAGGGTTTCACATGCAAGCATTATGTGATGCTGTTTTTGATCAGTGGGACCTGAGGTCTCAAAACTATATCAGGGCGTGGAACAAGGGAAGCAGACAGCCAGAACCTGCTGGTCCCTCTCTCTGTCTGCCCAATACTGTATTTAACCAGGTGATCTTCAGAAAGCAGTGACTGAACTTTCCCACTGCCTTCCACATCTCATGCAAATTCCACCTTGGGTTAAATCAAACCCAGAATCATACAAGATGAAGATTCTGGAGACCCTGCGGTCTTGCTCAACTAAACTGGTGAAGGAAAACAACAATCACTATGAGTAATTTTCAAAAAAGTTATCAGTGTTTCCTAAGTGATACTGTGAAAAGTCAAGTGAGGTTTTAATCCATGTAAAGAAGGCACTTTATACAGTGACACACAATGAGCACCCGACAGATGCCATTCATCAAGACAGACTTCCTCTGTGTCTCAGGACGATGGGGAAAGTGTAATGGAGAGTTTTTACATATTATTTTCTAGATGGTATGTACTGCATCTCTTTAGCCATCAACAGTTTGATGCTCTTTACAGCCTATGGACTAGGTACATCACCATTCCCATGAAAAGAATGAAATTGAAGCAGAGAGAGTACACATTCCTGCCTTAAATACAAACTGTCTCCTGAAGCAAAACCCCAAATTTTCAACTCCAACTCAGTGGGCCTGTGCAGTTCAATACTTTCTAAAGTAGTAAATGGTTTCAGATGGCACCTACCACAGTCTCCACTCATCTTTCCGTAGTATCTGTGCTCAGCCTTGCTGTATTCATCATTACCTGCCACATTCTAGAAGGCAGATGGGTTTGTAAGTCCGGTCTCTAGGAGGACAAAGTAGAAAGAGGTGGGCTGGTCCTGATATCCACATGGAAATCATGGAGTGTGAACAAGGAGTACGGACTTGCAGTTCTCTCCTTTTATACTTATCTGGCCTCTGCTCTCCCAGCCCTTACCCAAAGTCCATTGCAGATAAACTTGCTCCTAGCTTTATCCTCTGTGAAGCAAGGCCTGAAGTGTTCACAAGGCTAAGTGGGCAAATGACACAATCTTATCTTTGTCAGATGTGACATCTATTTTGCAAGAGAAAAATCCTGAGACATAAAGGGTGATTACACACAGGAAAATCAAAGACTTGCCCCTAAGCAGGCACAGGTGAAATCCCTGGAAACACACTTCCAGTGGTCGAGCAGTGTGCTTTTCACATTGTAGAGCGCAAGGTTGTAAAGTGTGCTGTCAGGGAAACATTTGCTTTGCTATAGTTTGGACGATGTATGATTTGAAGGGTTGATGACACCAGAAAATGATGAGCGATGGTGTTTTGGTATGGTGGTAATCACTCTTAGCATGTGAAGGTTGCTAGTCAACAGTAACGCAATTAGAGCTGGGTGTGGTGCTTCACCTGCAGCCCCAGCTTCAGGAAGCCAAAACGAGATGGCGAAGCCAAGGCCAGCCTAGGTGCCAGAGCAACACTTATCTCAGTGTAAATAATTAAGGTAGAGCTGTGTTCAATGTTTAACTTAACTGAAAGCAGAAAGTGCAATAAAATGACTTGTTCAAAAGCTGGATTTGGCATTTTATAATAAAACTGGCAAAATTTGCAGCATATCATTTAAAATGAGTGTGTTTGATAGAATCTTCTTTTTCTGTGGTGCTGTGGAGATAAACGGGAATAGATTCATGCCTGCTGAAAGCGACATGGGACTGTGGGTCTGGCACTGGCAGGTGTCTCCTGGTGTGCTGTCCCTGGGTGTGTACCGGAATCAGGGCACTAAGTACAGATTCCTCACAGCTTCAGTATTCTCTTATGCATCTCTGAATGGTTATAGTACTAAAGAAATTTTGCTAGGGGTCAGGGAACAGCTTGATGATTGAGCACACGGCTAGCACACACAAAGCCCTAGGTTGGATCTCCAGCACAAGGGGCTGGGGCCGAGAGGGGAGTGAGGTGGGGGGGTGTTGCTTGCTTGATATTTCAATAAGATGATTACTTTTAGTTAAGTATAAATTTACAATTTTATTTTCTTAAGCTTTGGAACTTTGTTCTCAAAAAACAAAATATCTGCTTATAATTTGAAGATTAAGTTTAACTAAAATCATTGCTTTAATTTTTTACATTTATTTATTTGTGTGTGTGTGTGTGTGTATGTGTGTGTATACATACCACTGTATATGAAGTCAGAGGACAATTTTGCAGGACCAAATCTGAGCCAAATCCCATTATCTTGAGGCTTTAGTTGTACCCATTTGCAAAAGATCAGACCCATTAAGCTTGTTGATTGTTTATGTCCCCTCACAGAAGGGTGGGCAGGGTCATGAGACCCTCACATGAGTATCCAGGCCCTCCCTACCACCTGTTACATGCAACTCTGCCCTAACTGATTGTGACCTGGAGGAGGAGCTGGAGTGTATTGGCCCTGGAAGACTAGGGGAGGGGGTACTTTCAATTTCAAGAATTCTTCTGAGTGCTTAGGGAAGTAGACAGAATAGGCCCTTAGACCTTCATGAACCAAAGTAGCCAAATTGTTGATCAGACATTTTGGAGAAATAAATGTCTGGACTAAGTTCAAACAATGAGTGAGAAATAGTTTTTTGAAAATGTCTAAGTCACACAGTTAATATTTAAAATGAAAACAACGATAACAATCTGATCATGTAAAAATAATATCCTCTTAGGGTAGAATTTTAGAATGCCTTGAACTGTGCTGTCCAATAGAAATGTCTACAGTGACAAAGATACTCTCTAATCCGCACTATCAAGTATGGCTAAGCCATGTATGACTAGTAGGCATCTTAAATGTGGGTAGTGCAACTGAAAAGCTGAAGTGTCGTCTTAATTAGCCTAAGGCTAAGTTTCAACAGCCTCTGAGGTAGGAGACGCTGTATTATGCAGTGCAGCCCTAGAGTGTTATTGCTGAAACCTCTTGGAGAAATTCCTTTAAATTACTCATTTCTTCGTGCATGTAAATACATTTGCCTTGATTTACTATTTCTACAAATATTTGCTGGGTGTTTTCTTTGTTCCAGTCACCGAGAATATAGTGGTAAGTAGCACAGCCTGGAACCCCAGCTTCATAGAAGTTTTATAGCCTCATGAATTAGATAAATGCCAATCAAGCGCTCACACAGCTGGTGGGAGTTAGAAGCCCTGAATGTGGTATGATTGGCCCTCGCGGATGGTTCCTTTGAAGAAAACCAGGCTTCACAAGCTCTATAATGTCTTTTGATTTCTCCCATGGAAATGACCCGTGACCTAGGATCTGAAAGATGCTTGACCCTATGAAAGGATGGATTTTATCAAAGAAACTACGGAGATTAAATGGGGTCAGCAGACACAAAACTGGACATTTTTCATACTGGCTACATATGTAAACAAAACTGCTAGTTCTCTTTAGAATGAAGGTCATCAGAAGCATTAAAGCTGTCAGAACTGAAAATAGATACTTTGTTAGTAAGTAAAGTATGGAAAACACACATGCACACATATGTGTGCACATACATGCATTGGTTATAATCAAGAGGTCAGAAGTAGGGTGATATATTTCTCTAAGGAAATATTTTTGAGATGTTCTTGGAAAAATACATTCCTACTGAATACTAGTTAGAGTTTGGATATAGACAAATAGTGTCTCTTGAAAACATGCCATGTAAAACAACACTGGTCTCTTCTGTTTAAGTTTTCCCACTGCCCTAAGAGGATAATCTGGGGAACAGTTGATCTGAAGATCCAGGAAACAAAAGAATCAGAGAGGCTAATAAGTAGGAATTAAAATCTTGTTTTCATGTAGAATTCCAATCTCCCTGGAAGTTTTAACTCATAATCAAGCTTAACTGTGAAGTGATACATGATAATTTGAAAATAATTATGCACTCTCAAATGAGATGCCACTAAAATATGGTGGCACCGAATTAAAGTAGCATGTGACACTCTAATTTTACCTACTGTGAATTTTTTTTCTTTCTTTTTTTTTTTTTTTTTTTTTGGTTTTTTGAGACAGGGTTTCTCTGTGTAGTTTCTGGTGCCTGTCCTGGAACTCACTCTGTAGACCAGGCTGGCTTCGAACTCACAGAGATCCTCCTGGCTCTGCCTCTTAAGTACTGGGATTAAAGGCATGTGCCACCGCTGCCTGGCCCTGCTGTAACTTTAATTTGGGTTTTATCATAGGATGGTACTGCCTCCTCAAAACATCCTGAGCTTGAGAAAACATCCAGGCAGAATTTCTGAGAGACTTACTTCCTCCTTCTAAGAATACAAAAATCACCTGCAGCCGTCCACCACAGGCCACGGTTTGTGAATCTGCCCAGACTTAGGGAATGTTGCCAGCTGCTGGAGCTTGCTCCTCCCGCTTTTTTCTTTCCCTGAAGTGCTTGGGAAGCTCTGAGTTAGGTGACACACATAAATGTACCGAGGTAATACTGTATAATTAACAGAGATCACTATACACTGTGGAATATTCTGTGGGAGGGCTTGCTGCATAAAGCCACTGAGAAGTCTTGGGCCAATGCATCATTGAAGGCTTTGTCTCAGCCACAAATATCGACACCATGCGTTTCCTTCTATGAGGCGTGGGAGTGAGAGGACGCTGCTCCCTCCATAACTCAAGTCTACACGTCTCCCAGACCTTGGGGCTCAACTGACTGCACTGAGTTCAGTTGTCTGTCAAACCCACAGACACATTCAGACTTTGCCAGAGCTGGCACTGCCCCTGGAGGAGCTCTAGGGTCCTATGGCTCTGCCATCATCTACCATCATCCTTCAAGTCTCTTGTTGAGTAGGCGTCCGTGAGTGGAAAGGCTGAGGGGAGGATTCAGTTCATCTCCTGGTCACTGATGGCCCGTCTGCCTACTTGTGTTATAGGATGTGTACATGTAGTTTAACATAAATTGTCTTGACTATTTGAAACATTTACAATGTTAAATTTTAAAAAGGATCCAAAGTGCATTAATGTCCCGGAGTCCTGTAGCTGGAAATGTTTCTGTGTCCCGGCCTGCTGGCAATTGGGACAAATCTCTCCCACTTGTGTCCCCCAAGTAAACACACAGAGGTTTATATTAATTAAAACTGCTTGGCCATTAGCTCAAGCTTACTACTGACTAGCTCTTACACTTAAACTCAGCCCATTTCTGTTAGTCTATATGTTGCCATGTTTTCTGTGACTTTACCTGTGTGCCATTACATGCTGCTCCCTGGACAGTGGGCTGGTGTCTCCTGACTCAGTCTTCCTCTTCCCAGAATTCTCCTTATCTGCTTGTTCCGCCTATACTTCCTGCCTGGCTACTGGCCAATCAGCGTTTTATTAAACCAGTGTACAAAAACATTATCCCACACCAGAGTCCACTTCTCAGTTCCCTGGGATGAACTCATGGCCAGAGGCTTTCACTTCCTCTCCCATGGCCCTTGTATTGTTCATTTAAGAAAGTGAGTAGGTAAGTTGCAGCTAGATGGAGCATATACTACCCCCCCCCCCCGCCCTGAAGCTTTCTGGATCCTTCTCTCTCCAGTAAGAAGTAACTGCTGTTCTTGGGACCCCCTAGATTTGTACCTCTGCTTTTCTTCTAGGACCTGCCATTTTTGGGGACTTTTCATGCATTTCTCTTTTACACTAAATCTTTGAAGGTAGGATCCATGAGTAATGTACCCAGAATTCAATAAATATTTGTTGAATGAATGAAAGGATATATAAAAATAGGTTATAGTGAGTAAACCAAATCAAATTTGGATAAAACAGATCCACACCTGGATTCCAAATACTGAGAATCTCCCTCTCCCTCTCCCTCTCTGTCTCTGTCTGTCTGTCTGTCTTTCTCTGTCTCTGTCTGTCTCTCTCTCTTTCTCTGTCTCTCTCTGTCTATCTCTCTATCTGTCTGTCTATCTGTCTCTCTCTCTCTTACACACACACACACACACACACACACACACACACACACACACACACCCCTATATGTACACATAACAACAGTCTCACTGTTTATGTAGTCCTGACTGGCTTGGAAATCAAGGTGCACCCAAAATAGCCTTGAACTTGAGGTCCTCTTACGTCGGTCTCCAGAGCAGTAGGGCTCCAGACATACACCACCATGCCCGGTTCCACATATCTATATTTTTGCTATATGATTTTTATCTGGCTTCTGTTTATAGATCTGAAGTACAGAACTTGGTCTCTTCTAAGTGCCAAGAAAAGCTTTAGGCAAAATTGATTTATCTTGAACAGAATGATGAATGTATTAGTCACTTTGTGTCACCGTGACCAAAACACTTGACAGAAACAACTTAAGGGAGGAGATGTTTGTTCTGGCTCATGGTCCAGAGGGTCCAGTTCACCGTGGAGAGGAGAGCATGGTAGAGTGGAGCAGTGGGTAGCATGGTAGGCTGAGAAGCAGAGGGAAGCAAGACACAGAGTAAGCGGGGTATCCACATGCTGGCTTTCTCCTTTGCCCATGGGGCGGTGCTGTTCACATTCAGGGTGGGTCTTCCCCTGCGCCATGAGAGAGAGAGAGAGAGACAGAAACAGAGACAGAGAGACAGACAGACAGACAGACAGAGAGACAGAGAGACAGAGACAGAGGAACAGAGACAGAGAGAGAGATTCCTCATTAATCTCCTAACTAATTCTAAATCTAGTCCAACCTGGAAATCCTTGGTTCACACGATCGTGGGGGACTACGTAAGAGAGCATGTGTGAGGGCTCCTACCTGTCACGTGATCGGCACTCCCATGCATCAATAATACTACAGCCACTTAACTGAGAGCTTACTGTGTGTTGACACTGGACTAAACAGGACACAAGTTGTGATCGTCTCTTCCCCCCCACCCCCAACCAGCTGTGATAACTGAATATCTAGGACTAAGGAGAAGAGATTTATTTGGGCTCCTGGTTCTGGAAATCCAAGTACATGGTACAGATCACATTCTGTATCATAATATGATGGGAAAACAGTAAGGAAAATGGGCATTTACAGACGAGAAGATAGATGGCCAACCTCCCTGCAACTAGCCCACTTCCATGAGAAAACCAATCCACTCCTTCACGACCCCTAATACCTTGTAAAGGCCTCCTCACCTCTCAGCCCACTTACCTTAGGTACCAATTCTCAATGTGAGGTTTGTAAGTAATGAACTCTATTTAAGCCAAGGCACAGGCATTATTTTAATTAATCCTCACTATAATTGAAGATGATCTAGAAAATTGAGTCGTGTATTCAAGGTCACAAAGCCAGAAAGAGGTGGGGTTGGAGTTTGGAGTTTGAAGATTTGACCCTGAAACTTCCTGAGTCTGAAGAGGAGTTCTTCTTCGTTACTCTTCTGCTTCATTATCATTTCTTTGAAGCCTTTCATAGACAAGTAATTTTCTTGAAATGTTAAGGCAAATTATTTTTCTTTCAATCACTTATTGAGAAATGTGCAATGTTGAATAACAAGGCATTTTTCAAGGTGGGAGAGCTAATAATAAAAGGGTGAACAAGGAAGACTATATTTGCTTTTATCTTAAATTGCACAGTGATAGAATACACTGAGAAAATTAGTATAATCAAGGCACACAGAATGCACAGAGACTTGTAACACTAATTTTAGTGATATACTGAGAAAATATTCCTAAATGCACGATTTCCACAAGGTACCTACAGAAATAGTAGCATCAAAAAGATAGAAAATTCACGCCAGGCATGATGTGAATGCCTGTAATCCCCTCACTTGGGGGTAGGCGTGGGGGAACAGTGAAGCAAGAGAATTGTAAGTTTAAGAACAATCTGGGGTATATCAGTGTCTTCAAGACTATCCCAGGCCCTAATTCAAGAAATGATATAAAATTGATAACATTTTTCTGAAAAAGTGCTTTGAGAAGGCCAATATTGGTCAAGTTTTCAGGACAGTGCCCATCATGGAATGGGTACTTGCTGAGAAACAAGGGATGAAGCAAGAAACATCCAATCAGTGAAGTCACTCAGAATCTGGGACAGTGTTTAACACGTGTTTAAGCTTTAGGAAAACACTCTACCAAACCCCTAAAAGAATATATATTTTCTTTCTTTTTTTTTCTCTCTCTCTCCTTATTAGGAGTTCTGGCATTTTCTAAATCTATTAGTCACTGTTGGAAAACTCCCACTGAAATACTCAAGTTGACTATTAAAGTTGGTTGTTAGTGTTCTTTTCAAATAAAAATGTTTAGATTTGATCTTCAAGAAACTGCACCACAGCTTGGCAAGCAGACTTACGGTTGGGCTAGCATGACTGGCTATTCCCTATAAGCTTCCCGTTCCAGACACAGACGATGTAGTAAAGCAAAATCTGAATCAAGTGCCTGAAGAACACAGTGTGATTTAGCAACATTGCCAGTTATATTACAGCGTGTTTGGAGAAGTTGCCCCCGGACCAGCTGCCACGGGTATTTCTCAAGAGTCTCCCAATATAAGCTATTGTGAGGTCTCATGAGGACAGGATCTTTGTCTGTGGCTCTCACCTCTGGCTCAGAACAGACACCATAAATCTTCCCTGACAGGAATGAGGAGAAATGGTTTATGCTACAGTTTGGTCTTTCTAGGAGTCCAGCTGCATGATTATTATCATGGTGAAAGCCACCTCTAAACAAACTTCCAGACTCCTGGATGATACATGGAACACTTTTCTAATAAGTTATGGATAACAACCTTGATGGTTATTATTCAAGTTGAATGTGGTGACTATGCCTGCTCCAGTATCGTACCAAGCTAAAGCCCCAGTGGTTATGTCCCCTGGCAGAGATAAAGCAGACCCCTAAGGGGACAAATGTGGGCAGAACAATTGTTCCATCCAGTTGCTCCTGACACAAATATTTGTTTGGGTGGATAGGACAGTGTATTTGCTGCTCACAGACCGGCTCTCTCCCTTTTGTATACTGCAGACTTTCTTGTTCAGCTAATGATGAATAGTGTGGGGCCCTTCAGGCTGAACATGTGGACTTCCAATAATCTCTGCTCAGAGGACAGAGGAAGGAGCGGCAGCCACCGACCTCTGACTGGATTGTTGCTTGGTATTCTGGCAGGGCTTTCCTGGGCTGTTCTGGTTTGGATGTGGGGTGGGTACACTTTCCCAGAAAGCCTCAGAGAGAGGGACAGTATGTGTGACAGATGAGCTGTCATGTGGAAGCACAGCTCCAAGTATATCCATCCTTGGCTTCGTCTTTAAATGCAAGCAGCTGAAGAACGAAATTACTTCTCCAGCGTTTAAAATGCCTCAGTTTCCTGAAGTTTAGCCAGGGGCTGAAAGTGTACCTATATCTTAGGACCATGCCTGAAGCAGGAACTAGTGCTGTTGCATGTACCCCTGTACACAATGTGAAATTGTCCCCAGTAAGAAGAGGCAAGACCAATGAGCTTCAGATGTTCGGACCTTTGTGACTGTAGCCAGAGCTGGGAATGTGGCTAGTTGAAAGACAGGTGGTGCTCAGGAAAACAGAGGAGACTGAAGGCAATGGGGTTACCAACCTAACCATGCATGGGAAGCATCGTGACTAGTGTGGAGGCCCACAAAGATCTGAGTTTGCTTTACCCAGCAGAGCTGCATTAGAGGATTGCTTGACCATGATTTCTAGATGATTGGAAGGGTCTACACTCGGCTGAGCTTGGGGGAGGTCTTTTGCTCCACCACTTGGCATTCCTATAAATAAACAGCCCTTTAGAAGAGACAGAAGGGCCGGTGGATAAGGATCCAGGCCCTCCCGAGGCTATCCTGGGTTTCTATGTTTCTCTCCCTTCTGTCCTTCCATTTAAATCTCTTACCCCTCACTCTGACACACTTAGTGACAGATATGACCCTTCTTCAGGACATTTCTGAAAGAGTCCCAAGCTTTCCCTGCACACCTGAGGTTGTTATGAGGTCCAAATGCTCAGTCCATGTGAAACATAAAGGTGTGGACCTGAGCAAGAGCAAGAACTCAATGATCCTTAGACCTTGCCATGTGCGGCTCAGGCTTACACTCACGATGCATTGGGATTGGCTTGTCTGCATCCTGTCTGGCAGGGGTCTGCTTTGGAGCGGGAATTTCTGCTGGAGAGAGCACATCCTAGAAGCACACACGTGTGCAGGGAAAGCTTGGGACTCTTTCAGAAATGTCCTGAAGAAGGGTCATATCTGTCACTAAGTGTGAGTTATTTGGCAAATTTAGTACCACAAAAAAACAAATAGAATTAATTTTTCTTGTATCTGCCCTTGGTAGTAGGACACACAATATGTCCCACCCTCACCTATTCATAATATAAGGCAATTTAAAGCTCTACACAACAGTGCATTGAAAACAACAACAACAAAAGCCTAGACCATCTGAAGACCAGCTCCTTTCTTACGTAAGAATATCTTGTCTTCAGATCTTAGGGCAGTCTGTATGGGAGTGGGGGTGGGGGTGGGGGTGGAGAGGGTGGGAGAGAAGCAGTTCTCTGTATAATCTACAAAGAGACCTGACTTAAAAGCCCATAGGCAGAAGGATTTCCTGAACGTCCAACCAACCACCTGGTCAAGGACTCATAGGACCTGAACCCAAATGTCACCAAGGCCAGCACATGTCATTGAGAGGCCTGGTTAGAAAGGGAGAGCCGGGCAGTGGTGGCACACGGCTTTAATCCCAGCACTCGGGAGGCAGAGCCAGGTGGATCCCTGTGAGTTCGAGGCCAGCCTGGTCTACAGAGTGAGATCCAGGACAGGCTCCAAAACTACACAGAGAGACCCTGTCTAAAAAAACAAAAACAAACAAACAAACAAACAAACAAACAAACAAAGAAAAAGAAAGGGAGGTGATAATGAACATAGATGTCTTCTGTTGGTTAGTTTGGTTATTGAATCGGAGAGGGGAGAGAGCGCAACAACCTTCTACCAGTGGTTCTCAACCTGTGGGTCTTGACCCCTTTCGTAGGCGTCACCTAAGACCATCAGAGAACACAGATATTTACATTACATTCATTATAGTTATGAAGTAGCAATGAAAATAATCTTATGGTTGGGGTCACCACAGCATGAGGAACTGTATTTGAAGGGTCACAGCAGCAGGAGGGTTGAGAACCACTGGTCTAGACAGTCAATGTCAAAATGCCTAATGTAAGCTCATTTAGATGTTAGTGGGGCGGTGGCACACGCCCTTAATCTCAGCACTTGGGAGGCAAAGGCAGGCAGATCTCTAAGTTCGAGGCCTGTCTGGTCTACAGAACGAGTTCCAGGACAGCCAGGGATATACAGAAACCATGTCTTAAAAAACCAGAAAAAAGAAAAGAAAAGAAAAAAGAAAAAGAAGTTACCTAGGAATAACAGGACACATGTTTTCTATTTTCAGCACATAAATCTCAGCAAATAAGCTTTGTCTAGAGAGTTGTTGGTTTAAAACAGAAAAATAATTATTGCTGTGTTTTCACGGAAGTCTAGATTTATGTTTTAACCCAGGAGCTAGAATTCCTCACCCCCTCCTCCCACCACCCCCCTATCCCTGCCAGAAAGGAGAAGTTCCTGGAAGGCACTGTGACTATGTTTCTTTTGTAATTGGTTTATGATAATAGGTCTCAGAAAAGCACTCTGGGAAGTCTATGCTCATCTTTTCAGGGGGTGTAGGTATAAGGAGCCAGAGTCTCACTATGTAGCCCAGGCTAGCCTGTTTCCCAAGTGCTGATGTTAGAGGTGTCTGTACTACAAAGCTGAGTCCGTGATCATGAGTCCCTTCATATCCTTGGCCCATGTGCAAACTACAGTGAGATTTTATCACGCTCTTTGCTTCTGATCTGATTTCTTCTTACTTGAAAGAGAAAATATTTTAGTGCAAATCATTGTGAATAGTCCATAAATAGAAAATAATACATCCTAAATAAAAATACCATAGTTCATAAGGAAGAAAAAATTTA
>CABHPH010136072.1:20000-46820 GCA_902168325.1 Peromyscus nudipes
TTTGGACTCACCAAGATAGGATAGATAATGTGTAATTTCTCCAAGGTTTCTAAATACAAATGGACTAGATAGTGTGAATGTAATTCTGACCTGATAAATTGTTCTTATTGTACATAGTTTTACTATGTTAGAGTTAAAATCTTTCCTTTTTATTTAGACAAAAAGGGGGAAATGTTGCATGATATATGATAACATTGTGAACCCCGAGTTTGCATTTGCGTTAATTAAATAAAATCAACCTTGGGTCAGGAGGTAGAGCCAGTAACTAGTTGACAGAAAGTAATCATAGAGAGTCAGTAGGTGTTTGGAAGATGGATAGAGAGATACACAATAAGTAATAGGGATGGACTTTGTGTGTGGTGGTCCTTTTGGTTTGGTGAAGTGAAAAGAAGCTCTTTCTGAGACACAGGCAAAGAGGGAAGATCATCTAGTTGCTCCTCAACCTCTCTGAGATAGCAAGTTTTCACCCCAGCCTCTGACTCCCGAGTCTTATCGATAAACAGATAGAGATTTAGTTAAAACTGCATTTGGTGGCAGGGGCTGGATCTGGTGGGATGTAAAGGTCCCACAGGGCTGCTACTGGAAAAGTGGGCCAGTAACTGCAGAGCTGCAATTATTGGCCGAAATAGCAGTAGTTTCAGGAGCAGCCGCTGTGCTGGATATAAAACAACAGAGAAATGTATGTTTCTTCTAGCCCCAGACTTCTTAGATGAGAGTAGGGCATCATCGACTCTTCCCTGTCTGCTGACTAGCTGCAGATGCAGAACCACTCAGTGGAATCAGCATAGGTCTTCAAATGAGCTAAGAATGGAGATTGCTTACCCACCAGAAGCAATGGCACAGAACTGTGAGTGGGAAGCAAAACCGTAGTGTTTGGGAGATTCTATTCTTAGCCACCTGCTCTCTGAGCAGTCACAGGGCTCTTCTGTAGTGGGCTTCCCCAAAGGAAGAGTACACTTCCTGTCCACTGATAGGACTTGGTCCTAGGGCTACCAGAATGTGAACAGGAGTTGTAGAGATGTTGTATTCAAGAAGCCTCAAGGATGATTACACAATTCCACCATTATTCTTTTCCTTGCTCCGAAGGTAGCCTGTTTAGGTACAGGTGTTCTTCTTCAGCATGGGTATCAGATGAGGAGGACACTTGGAGCAGAGGTGTAGCTGACCCCTAGGACAACATAGACAATGAACAAAAAGAAGCATTGCTGTTTATGGAAGAATAGTAAGGAAGACCGACACATTGTACTAATCTACTGAACTTTTTTTTAAGACAGGTTCTCACTATACAGTCCAAGCTAGTCTTAAACTTGCTGTATAGTCCAGAATGTGCTAGAACTCACTGTAGCACGAATCTTAGAAGGTCTTATTAATAAAAACAAACCTGAAGCCAGGTATTGGGGTGAATGCTGGAAGGTCAGAGAAACAGAACAAGCCACAGCCACCTCACCTTGCCAATTCCTCAGGTGATCCTGTTTCCTCAGACTGGATGCCTCTCAGCTGAACTGTGCTGCTCAAAAGCCTAAAAGCTTAACCAGGCTAGTTCCTGGTTTTAAGGCCTTATATACCTTTCTGCTTTCTGCCATTACTTCCTGGGATTAAAGGCTCTTGTTACCATGCCTGGCTGTTTCCAGTGTGGCCTTGAACTCACAGAGATCCAGGTGGATCTCTACCTCTGGAATGCTATGATTAAAGGCATGTGTGCCACCATTTTCTGGCCTCTATATCTAGTGGCTGTTCTGTTCTCTGACCCCAGATAAGTTTATTAGGGTGTACAATATTTTGGGGAACACAATATTATGGTTACCTGGGGTTCAGAGCTAATAGCAAGCCATAGCAGAAGCTGGGCGGTGGTGGTGCACGCCTTTAATCCCAGCACTTGGGAGGCAGAGCTAGGCAGATCTCTGTGTGTTCAAGAATACAGCCAGCATGGAGACACACGCCTTTAATCTCAATACCAACCACAGAAGACCTGGAAGTCTGTACAGACAGGCAGTGACGAGGAGGTCATGTGGTTGGGTTTACAACCAATGAGAAGGCAGAACAGAAAGTCAATAAAAAGGACAAACACACAGGAAGTACGTCTCTTGCGGAGAGGAATGACCGCAGCTGCAGTGAAGGGTAAGGTTTTTAGCTCTTAGCTATTGCTCTGACCTCTTGGGCTATTAACTCTGCATTTGGCTCTGTGTTTCTTATTTAATAAGACCGTTCATCTACACAATATCACCACAACTCACAGCCTCTCAGTCGCTGCTTCTCAAGTGCCAGGATTACAGCCATGCATTATTGCACCTGGCTTTGACATTTTGATCATTATCTGAGACAGCATATGATGTTATCCTGATTACAACACCATGAAATTGGAAGAAGTAAGTGTGTGGCAACCTGGAGAGTGGGGAACAGTGAATCAGAGATCATAAGTTTTTTTTTTAAGTAGAGTTAAACACAAAATAATGAAATTTGTCTTATTAAATATAAATTAAAAACCATAACTAATGAAGTTGTAAACTAATAAATTAGATAGTAACTCATTAAGTTAACAGCCTACCCTCTACCCCGCTGAGGCTCTGAGTTCCTTCTGTCAACTGAGAATTCCTGGTAGATACTAAAGAGGGGAGCTAAAGCTGGAGATGGAGAGAATTCTCTAACAATTCCTGTATTACTTACTCTTCTTATTCTGGCTGATGGTTTGAGGGAATATATCATGATGGGGGAACTCATGGCATGGGCAGCTCTACAGCAGCATGAGCATGCACACTTGTTTACATATCCATAAACCACTTCTGCCCCTTTGGTCCTATGAACCTTCCAGCTAGCCCTAATGTTACACACACACACACACACACACACACACACACACACACACACACACCCCAGTACCAATAGCTGAAGACCAAGTGTTCAAATACATGAATCTGCATGAGTCTGTGGTGGACATTTCACATGCAAACCATAGCAATTCCTATGTTCCTACAACCCCGGAGCAATCGGCCCTGCTTACCCCCTCTTGCTCCTGGGATGTCAGGAGAGTGAGATATAAAAAGGATGAAGACAGGCCACACACAAAAACAGATAATGGGACTCCTCAGTTTTTCAGGAGGCTAAATGCTGTGTAGCCTTTGAAGAAAGGCATAAGGACTTTCTGGAGTCTACAGCCCTTGGAGATGGCATGCCTGGTGGGAGCCTGGGGAAAGGTTGTGGGGTGGGGTGGAAAGAAAGCCTGTGGTGACTTCTCCGAGACTGTAACCAACTGGACATCTCATGTCTTTCTTGATCAAACAGGATAGTAATGAGTAAGGAATGAGAAATTAAAAATATAACATGTCATAAGAAAAAAATTGAAGATATGCTCTAGTAGATTAAAAAACAAGACATATTTTTTCTTTACTTCATTACAATCAGGGAATTAATGTATACAAACAACTTCATGGAAAATGGTATTTAATTAGTCAATTTTCAACTAGAGAATAAAAGGCCCTTGGTGACATCTGACTGAGTTATAGAAGATGTTAGGTTGCAAGCATTAGTTCTACCATTCTGCAAGCTCTCTGCTGCAGGGATGGAGAGTCTCTGGTGCTTGTGACACTCATCTTTAAACAATCACAACAACTAGTTGGCTTTATCACAGTATACTATCGCTGTAGTCTCGCTTGGGTGACACTGAGCATGCCTCAACATAGTCCATTTGGCAGATACTTTCCTTTTTTTTTTTTCCTATTGTGCTAGTCCCCTGTTATCTGAAATTTGACTTTTTAAGATTTCAGTTACCTATAGTCAGTCATGCCCTGAAAATATTAAATGAAAATTTCTAGATGCTAGCAAATCTTAAGTTTCATATTGCATGCTATTCCAAAGTATGCCATGAAATTTTGAGTCATCTTACTCTGTCTTTTCTGGAATGTGAATCATCTCACCCTCCAGCATATCCATGGTGTATAGGCTACCCTCCCATGAGTCCCTTACAGTTGCTTATTGGATTGGGATTCTATTGAGTCATCACAGTGTTTGTAAGCTGTCACAGGCAGTTTTGGGTGTCCATTGTAGGTCTTGGCACATGTACCTCTTAGACAAAGGAGCAGTGCTGGGCTTTAACTTGGCAGCTTCTTGTGATCTCAATAGATATTTTCTAAACAGGGAAGGCGGGTGGTGGCGAGTGCGTGGCTCAGGTCTTTCCCACACACTGCATTATATCACAGCAGGCTGTGAAGAGGAGGCACCTCAACTACACCAGAAGCTCTAAAAGCGAAATATCTGGTGAGCAGTTTGACTTACAGCATTCCGGTAGTCGTGATATCTGTGTTTCATTAAGATATTAAATTACATGTGTGACAATTAGGAAGCTGGTATATGGTATGAGTTGGCTGTTACCTTGGCAGCGGTATGTAAAGCACTAAGCCCTTGGCAATGGGGAAAGCCAAGAGTCAGCCTGTGCCATGCATAGCGCCATGGATGCCAGCACATAAGACAGGAGGGAAGATCATTAGGCAATAGTGCTTGCCGCCTCTTCCTTTTACCTAAAAACAGCACGATTTATTTTCTATCACGTGGCACGGGTGCCGTAACTCTAACTTCGTATTTGTTGAAAATGTTATATTTGCATGACTATGACTCTTAGGTCGAGTCTTTTATTTCCTCTGAAGAACAAACTGGAGTGAATGATGAAGACAGGGGCTAGACAGGAGGCTACAAGGGTGATGGCGTGCCCAGGAGGGAGACAGGAAGCTAAGTACTGATCTTTGTTCCTTCTGTGAGGATTCTTGGGTTTCTAAGACGCCATTACAGCTGGTCCCTGTCAGCAGTGAAAGGGCACTTAGTGTGTGGGCTTCAGCTGACAACAAAGGAGTTTCTAAGGGAAATCTTCACGGTGAGGACATCCTTCTTCATGTGTTACATGAGATATACAAAGCATGTAGCATTTTGAGGTAACAGAGGAAATGGACTTTAAAGAAATGACATGACTTAACCACTCAAATAAGCCTTATCCCTCCAGGAACCACATTGAAAGAGAAATGTTTACCCATAATGATGCCATTGTTCAGAGCATTGCACAGCTCCATCTTGAGATGCCTTCAGAACTGAGTCTATAAACCACTCAGAACTAAATTCTTAATGTTTTGCCTCAATTTTTAGCCATGGCACAGGTTGATTTCTTCTTTTCCTTCCCTTTGGAATGAAGTCCAAAGAAGTGAAGATATTTAAAAACATCAAATCTCATTTTATCTATTGTTCATTTGCTTACTAAATATTTACCAAGTGGCCCTGTGTGCCAGGGCTTGTGATGGGAAGTGGAGGATGCAGAGACAGACAGACAGACGGGAACAGCTCCTGCTCTGATGGAGTTGATGTTCTAATCAGAAAGACTGACCCAACCCACTCCCAGATGCCATGCTGAGAAACAAATTAATCAAATACTTGCCAGATGGGATAAGCAGTCGGAAGTAAACAGAGGAGGGACTGAGCCAGAGAAGGAAGAAGAAGCAGCAAGATTGTCAGGTGGGCAAAGTGATGTTTAAGCACACATTCAGCCTTAAAGGAGGGACCCTGCTGCTGTTGGAAGTGTTGAAATGAGCAGGCCTCAGCTTGGGCAATTTTGGAGCCGGGTCATCTGTGCAGAACTTATTTTCCCCACAGCAAAATTCTTTTCTGTAGGACGTGCAGTGGTGACCCTAACCAGCTTGGTAGCCACAAAAGTAATACTTCAAAGTCCAAAAATAATCTGTTGTGGAGTTGCCCGTGACAGCAAAATGTTCTGTCTTACTTGGCAGTGCTGATTGGTAACCGACTTGCTTTGGCTGTTTTGTTTGCTTGTTTGCTTTTTACCTCAGTACACACGCGCGCGCACGCTCACACACACACACACACACACACACACACAGAGATGGGGAGGGAGTATGGTATCCTCAGTACAACCATCCAGGCTGTTGTATCTGCAAGGCCTGGTACTATGCAGGATAGCACCAGCACCATGTTTAGCTTCTCAGACTCTTCTGCAGGCCAACGTCATCAATCTTGAGAAGGATTCTGAGGCCATGCCCTGGCTTCATGGAAGCTATTAGTGATACCTGATGTGGGCATGGGGTGGAGTCATGTATTTTCAGCTCAGCGTCATCATTAGGTTAAGAAGGTACCTGCCAGATTTCTCCGTTTTTAGAAGTATCTGCCCCCCTTTGTAATTATGAAATACTCTGGGGGTGATATTTTGAGACCACATGCTTCTCTTGTTTTCCAACATTTTGCTGCCATAGGAACAACTCAGCCTGGCGAGTTCCCACAGCATGCCTGTGTTGTCCATTAGCACATGACATTTCAGCAGGAGTTTGAAGAACTCAGGACTCTATGGAAATACAGGTGTTATGTAGACGTTTATAGTGGATTGACTGCATTTAATAATAAAACTTCCATTAAAAACTCTTATCTTATGGGGAATAACTAGATTTCCTTTGATGTGACCAAGCAATAAATACTACTAAATTAAGTCACTACTGCTATTATGTTAAAAGAAATGGGTAACTGTTACGGTTAGGTTTCTTGCCCCCCTCTCCCAAATATTCTTAACTAAATGTTAGGCCTATTTCCTCTGTCTTTCATCTTTGAATACCAGGGAAGAATTACTAGACAGAAGACTCTGTGGGGGGCATGGGTAATCAAATCCTCCTTAGAACCGTCAACTCTAACTCTAGATTGGGCAGATTAATGTTGGATTTTATTTTTAAAAGCCATACCGTGGAAGCTTTTATATAAATGTAATCCCCGTTATTGAATCTAAACATGAGGACCTGTCCTAGAGACTTCCTGCTGTGATATGGTCCATGGAGTAATTGAATTAGGGTAATAGGGTTGAAACATTTTGTAATTTAATGAGTTTGTGGATTTCTTATTCCCAGAATTATAAAAGAACCTCTGTGAATGTCAAATTCAGTAATTATCACACTGAACAGAATTTGGCTCTATTTAACCAACTGGCAGACTCTGTAGATAACAACATGATTTGATATTTATAAAGAGCCTATCCCCCACCCCCACTCTTAGAAACAGAAATTCATTAAGTTTAAAGGTTTTTCACAATTTTGTGAAGAAACTCATTTTTTTCCTGGAACTTTTTTAGTCTCTAAATTAGACATTTAAAAAGAGATGCCATTTTTGAAATATAATCCTTCAGTTTTCCCTGAATTACAGAGGCTAGGTGTGGCCCATGACACTAACTGGCTTGCATTTGATGGAAATGAATGAATGAATGAATGAATGAATGAATGAATGGTGATGATAAAATGCAAAGTCTCTTTGGTGTTAGAGTAATAAACAGTTGAATTCAGGAGAGGGAGATGAAATTAGGATTTGGTAAAGCTAAGCCGTTAGCTTTCGGCATCAGGTACACATGTGGGTGGATTTGGAGTAGAAACACAAGCATCGGGTTTTTTTGTTTTTTTTGTTTTTTTGTTTTTGGCCGTTCCTTGCACTTTTCCCTAGCAGTACTATTGTCGAATGTGCAAAGAAATAGCAATTGCCCACATTTATATTCTTAGCATTTATATGGATATCTTGGTCTCTCCAGCAACTCCAGGGAGGGCACAGTTATTATTTTCCCTCTTTGAAAGATGAAGGCACCTGGGACCAGAGAGTTTAGACAACATCGTATAGAATAATCAGGCCGAAACTCAAACAGCATAGCTATAGGACCTGAGATCATGGAGATGGGTGACATTGTCTCCTAAAGTGTGCAGCTCTTCACCGAGGGCCAGGGAGAGCTAGAGGCCTCCTTACAGAAGACTGTAGAAAGCTTCATTTGAATACAATGTCTACAATCCTTTGTATAGCTTTTAAGACAAGATGGAGGTGCATTACCTGGAAAAAATGTGTAAGGCCTTCCCTGTGCTCCTGGCAGACCCGGGCCAAATGAGAAGCTACCCCCTCCTCACTCCCTCCAACCCCCCCCCCCCACCCCGGCCCTTCTGACTGATGCTTTTCTCAACAACATAGAAAGCAAATGGCATCCTTTCTTGTCAGAGGGAACTTGTTCAATACTTGCTCTGCATTTCTCCCTCGGGGCCCACATTCCTGGCAAAGATAATAAACACCATAGACTTTATGAAATGGCTTCTTATCTGAATTTGCGCTCTCACCCTTCAGAGCTTTCACAAACCACTCCAGACTGATAGGATTATCTTCTCTGTGACTCATGGGTGGGTTCCACTTTTCCATTTGTGCCCCCTTTGCTTTCAAAGCTGAGATCAGATGATGAAGAGGGAAAATTCACCCTGTAGTGCCAGGTGAGGTTTACTGAAACCTAACATGGAGATGGAGACCTGAGGGAAAAGTAGCCTGCTCAGCTGTTTTTCATATGAAGCAAGTCCCATAAAAACACAGCCCAACTATGAAGTCTCATCTACTAAGCAATTGTCTTTCCTTTTTAGCTATGAAGCATCTCAGGAAAAGAAGACACTAGGAGAAGCCAAGCGTTGTCTCTTCCCTTTAGACACTTAGGTTCTTGTATACAATGTGTGGTTGCCCCTCTGGGCCAGCCTGGGACAGTCTTGGTTTACACCTGCTTTCCCAGCATAATCATAAACAGCACCCCATTTCATCCTCAAAGTATCTCCACTTGGATGATAAATACATGCTCTAGTAATAATATTTCTCATTGGATGATGTTTTTGAAATACTCATAATTCTTGGATATAAATAAAAAAAACAGTGGACTGGCATTCTGTCTTTATTTTGGAATCACTATTTCTGCCACTCAGTGTCAGTTTAAGCAAGTTCATTGAGAAAAGGTAACATTTGATTTTATACTATTTTTAAAAGTGCAACCTGCAGCTGGAAGTTTTCCTGTTCCTGCAGTCACTCGGTCCTAAGTAAACTCACAGAGGCTTATATTAATTATAAACTGTTTGGTCTATGGCTCAGACTTCCCGCTAGCTAGCTCTTTCATCTTAAATTAACCCATTTCTATTAATCTATGTTTTGCCACGTGACTTCGTGGAATTACCTGCGTTCCATTACATCGTGCTCCCCCGGCAGCGCTCAGCGTCTCCCCTGACTCTGTCTTCTCCTTGTCTCTCTGATGGATTCCCTGCCTGGCTCTATCCTGCCTTGCCATAGGCCACAGCAGCGTCTTGGTTAACCAATGGTAGCAACACATATTCACAGCACACAGAAAGACAGCAGCAACCACTCTCCAGTCTCTGTAGGAATGATAACCACATGGGCAAGGTGATGTAAGAAACTGAGGGGATGCGGCAGTAATGCATGTACTGTGCACTTGCATCCAATTTCGGAGAGAAGCAAAAGGCAAAACAGGACAGAAGGAACCTTCTGGGCAAGGGAAGCAATGGCTGGAGGCCTCGATGTCACAAGCCTCTAGGATTGGGGATGTACCACAGTGGTACAGCACTGGCCTTGCATGTGTGATGTCCTGGGTTCAAACCTCATATTGCCCTGGGAAGAAAAACAGTGAAAAGGAAAGAAAGCTGTGACTTCAAGTTGCCTGCACAATTCTATTTGGGCCATCAAGATTTCATCATGGATGGCAGAGGGGCTCATGAGGCCCCACCCCAACCTGGGATACTTGGCAGTTAATGGTTGCTTTGGGAAGGGGAGTCATTTTCTTCAGTGGTATGGTCACTGATAGCTTGCCCACACTTTAGTGAGTAACATGCCCCGTCTATGTTTATGCAGGCAACCCTAACTCAGTGGATGACAAAATAAGACGTAAGTTGGGCATGGTGGTGCATGACTTTAATCCCAGCACTCTGGGAAGTAGAGGCAGGTGGATCTCTGTAAATTCCAGGTCAGCCTGGTCTATACAGCTTGTTCCAGGACAGTCAGAAATCCTGTCTCAAATAAATAAAATAAGACATGAAAACAGGAGGGAGATATGTTGGGAAGTAGAAGGGTTTTTAGCAGGAAGTGGGGTGGGGTGAGAGAGAGTAATGAATGGGTGGTGATCAAGCTTCATTATGCACATGTATAAAATCATTAAAGAATAAGAAAAAAAGTAGAAAGGAAGAACTAGAGCCTTTGTTTAGTCTTGACTTCCAGGCAGGCTCCACCGTTTTCTCTTTGGTTCCCTGGTCTCTACCTATTCTTTTGTTTTGCTTTGTTTTGAGACTGGGTCTCACGTGGCCTGGCTGGTCTGGAACTCCCTGTGCTGAGGATGACCTTGTGTGCTACCACATCCAGGGTTTTTGTGGCCCAAGAGCTTACAACCTAGGACTTTGTGCCTGGTATTCAAGCACTCTACCAACAAAGCTACTTCTCCAGCCTCCCTTTACTTTTTCTTTTCAATTAAATTTTTATTATTTTTAATTATGTGTGCATGTATGTCTGTGTGGGGGGTTGTGTGTGTGTGAGTGTAGGTGTCTCAGAAGCTAAAGGCAATGGAAACTCCTGGAGCTTTAGGTGGTTGTGAGCTGACTGACATGGGTGTTGGGAACTGAACTCAGGCCTCCAGAAGGGCAGTCTGTATTAACTGCTGAGCCATCTTCCCAGCCTCTGGGGTTTTGTTTTGTTAGACAAGTCTCACTTTGTAGACCGTGATGGCCTTGAACTTGCAACAATCCACCTATCACTGCCTACCAAGGGCTGGGGTTACTGGTCTGAACCACCACACCCTACTCTCTACCCCATTTCTAAAAGAACTGGACGAATTGCTTTCTTTAAAAAAGTTATTGCTTGAGAAGTCCATTGTTTGGGCCAAATCCCCCGCAACGCCCCTCATAGCCCATAGCACTTTTCTTTCCAGTGTCACATGCTCTTTCTTTGACTGAGTCTCTGCACGGCCAGGATGTGTGGAGGTGTAAGGCCATCCACTGGAACACGGGCAGCCTATCAAGGGCTGCATTTGAACAAAATTGACTTTCCCTCCCCTGGCAGCCATCACTTGCCAATAGTTCCTCAGTGGGCTGAGATGAAGACTTTTTTTTTTTTTTGTAGCTAACTCTGGCATGCCTTGTGAAAGTCTGGTGTCTGAAGAACTTCTAATTACATATCATTTTGTGTACACTGCCTGAATATGTATATGCGCATATTTTGATATTGAAGGCAAGCTATTTTTAGTTTCCCTTTGGATATGTTTTGAGAAACTCCTAACTGTTGCTATGCTGCCATGGGAACAGTATCCACGTACACTGACATGTTTACAATTGTTTAAAACACTCTAAACTTCCCAGGGCAAAGGCAAACAGCTAACTTCCCTCAGAGCTGCTCCGTGCCCTCCTTTTATTAATAGTGTATTTATTACTCCCAGATCCATGTTGGAATCTGCTTCAACCAATCCATGCTGCATCTGTGCCGGCACAAAGGCATTTTCCCTCTCCCTGATATGTATCAGTGTTTAGTTAATTTCACATTCATAGCTACAGAACTCTGAAAGCAAGTAAAAAAAATTCCCCCTGAAATCAGAAATATACTTGGTCATGTTAGAAATTGAGAACTGAAAACATCATAGGTTTCCAGGTAAGAAATAGAAATAATACCCTCTTTAGGATATATTGACTTTCTAGAATGTTCAGGAGTAGGCGTCCTGGACAAGAGCTAAGATCTGACCATCATAATTCTTTGTTAATACCAGCTGGTTTTAAAGGCTACTCTAATCACGAGGAAGATGTAAACTAGAGCCTTCCAGTCTTTTCTAATCAGGGACATTTAGGTATCTGAGAATCTCTTCAATTTTTGGAAAATCAATCCTAATAGAAATTAAGGTGAACGAGAACCATGTTTGTCTGAAGACATCAAAATGATGGTTTTCCCGGGGTGTTTTAGAGGCATGGGAAACTATTTGAAATCAGAATCCATCATCACCAATCACAGAATGGTCAGGTCTGACTACGTAAAAAGGGCACATATACATTCTCGAATAGAGCAGAGTCTTATAGGATTTTAGACCCACAGTACTTTCTCCTTTAAGACACTCTTTCCCACATTTCGAGACCATCTGGGTAAGTATATAGTAAGGTAAGTTTAAATTGTCGTAACAGAATCTGTTTTAATTTCTCTTCTACCAAAATCTCATTGTTGCCGTCTTGCTGACGACATTTAACATTAGAACATTTGAGTCACATGTAAAAGAGAACAAGCCAGTTACGGTGGTGCTGAACTGTAATTCCAGCACCCTGGAGCCTGAGGTAGGAGGGCTGGCATGAATTGGAGGCCAGCCTGGGATTTGTAGCAAGGCCGGTCTCACACCTCTCCCAACCCCCACCTCCCCACCCCCACCCCGCCCCCACCTGCATCCTCCACACACAGCAAACATCAAATAGGAGTCCTGCAGAAATGCGCATGATTTGTGAACCCCAGCGGCTGTCCTGACCTGTGTGTGTGTGTGTGTGTGTGTGTGTGTGTGTGTGTGTGTGTGTGTCTTGCTGGTAGAGATCAGGAGTTGGAAAGGCATTTCTAGCCAGGACCCTTCCCAAAAGCATTTATGCACTTTCTCTGTCTCATCTGTGGGCATTCCATTCTAAGTCTTCCATAGTCTAGGTCTCTTTCTGTCTCTGTCTCTGTCTCTCTGTCTCTGTCTCTGTCTCTGTCTCTTCTCTTCCCCGTGGGAAGGATTTCTCTCTCTGCCTTTTGAAGCTTAACTGCAGTTAAGAATGTGACCCCAAGGTCACATTTAGATTAGAACCCAGTAAAACCTGATGAGCTTGCTAAGCCCGACCGTGAGGGAAACTCACAGGTCCAACCATGACTGCCTTCCAGTGGCTTGGGGGTGTGCGGGGGTCACGGGAAGGCCTAACAGGAAGTGAATCTGGCTTAGCGGCTCAGGCCAGGGGCCCGGAGACCCAGGCATTCATGCATTCCCTGGGGTAACCCGCAGGATGGGAATGGAGGGGGGAGGCGGCCTGAGCAGCATTCCCCAGCCCTGGAGCCGCGGCTGCTAATTGGCTTCTTCATCCAGATTCTCTTCACAAGCAGCTTTCCATCTTTCTGCTGTCTCAGGGGATTTCCCAAACTAACCGTCTCTAAACTTTCTCGAGGGACTGTTTGTGAGGGCAGGTGGAGGAATTTCCCGCCTTCTGACCACAGTGATGCCTGGAGAGATCTACTGCTGATCTCCATCCGGGGGTTTTCTCTTTGGCACACCACTGCTTCCTGATTCCCAGCCGGCTCCGCTCCCTGGGAACTAGAGAGCTGTCAAAGGGACAGACAACTTTGAGCACAGAGTGTTTCTAATACAGTGATGCAGGCCGCTGTCACATCGAATGTGTAAACCAGTCCCAGAAACCTCGCTGAGAGCTTTGGGTGGCCAACCCTGAAGATTACAGAGGAATTTGGAATGTCCCTTGTCATCAGGAGCCACATAAAGGATTATTTTATTAGATTTTCTCTCCTGATTTAGGATGGCTAGTAATCTCTGTGTTAAGAGAAACCCCTGGGAGCTGAGGGATGGCTGAGTGATTGGGGTTTCGTTGCTCACATCTGCATAGGGCATCTACTCACACCCCACTGAAACTCCAGCTGCAGGGGCAAATAAGGACCTTGGCTTTCGCAACCAGCACATACCCACATATACATAATTAAAAATAAAATAAATAAAAATATTTTTAAAAGTGAAACCTGTAGAGGAATCTCTTTCGCCCTTCCCTTTTTGAGGGGTGCTGGGGACAGAACTCTGATCTTCACAAAAGCTAGGCAAGAACCCCACTACTGTGTACTCGCCAAGCCCTTGCTGCCTCTGACTTAATGATGGCGCACAGTGTGACAAGCATGGTCCAGGGAGTTTGTACTCACTTCTTGCTCGATTCTGATAAATGGCTGGAGAAGTGATGTAGCCGTAAGTTTTCTCAGGTCCCGACCGGCCCCATGGTCTCTCAGCCACTTATAAAATAATCATTCAGAGGCTTAATATTAATTATCAACTGTATGGCCTATGGCAGGCTTCTTGCTAGCTAGCTCTTATAGTTTAACTCAACCCATAACTATTAATCTGTGTACCACCACGTGTTCCATGGCTTCACCTGCATCTCATTGCATGTTGCTCCTAGGATGGCAGTCTGATGTCTCCCTCATTCCTCCTTTCTCTTGCCTCTCTTTGCCTCCTTGGATTTCCCGACTGCCTCTAAGCTGCCTTGCCATAGGCCAAAGCAGCTTATTTATTAGCCAATGGGACCAATATACATTCACAGCATACAGAAAGACATCCCCCAGCAAAGTGGGCCTTGTTAGACTTAATTAGACAGTGGGGCGTGGTGGGGTAGCTAACTTCCTTGGCTGGTTTTAAGCAGCACTCTAAATCTGTGGAATGCCCAAAGTCTGTGCTTGTATTTATTCATAAGTTTGTATGAAAGTTTGGGTCTGTTTCACAGGTCTCTGCGGGGCTGCTACCAAAGTGATGGGAAGGACCTTGAGAAGAAGCAGAGCCTCAGAACTAAAAGCAAAAATATGTTTTTGACACACTATTGATGGTGTTTGTACCTGCCATCAGGGAGGAGCAAGCTGCTGACCCGGGAGGTGCGGAGAATGAACGTCCGAAAGACGTGTCAATCAAACGACCTAACTAGTTCTTTTTCCTAGAGAATGTGTCCATTTAACCCTACTTGCTATCCTAGCTTTGTTCACTAGGATATCCTTAGAATTGATTCCCTGAGGGCAGGTCTCAGCCGTTCTCTGGTCCTGTGCTGAGAAGGATTGCTTAATCCTGGGAAAATTGTGTTCTACAGCTGACCTACTCCCCTGACCCTTAATTGTCTCTAAACCAGCCAAATTAGTGTCTGTGCATGTGTGCAAGCCTGTAAGCTCCCCCCCACCGTGTGTGTGTGTGTGTGTGTGTGTGTGTGTGTGTGCATATGTATGTGTGTACATACGCATTCATGCATGTTCTCACATGTGTATTGTGTGTTCTTGTGGTCTGGGGTCCTCGGGAGGACAGATTATTAGCAAGAGGTGACTTTGCAAAGTTCTGCAAGTACTTTCAGCTCCCCCAGAGAAGTGGTCAGCATATGAGGTGCTGGAGGCCACCCCGGGAGTGAGGAGCACAGTCTAGGGAGGTTCCAAAGGCTGCAACAACTGCCCAGGTGATCTTTACCCCCTGCACACTTTGTTCTTCCTCTCCAAGTCCTGAAGAGGAGAGTCTCAGCTGTGTCCTCTTCAGCCAGACAGTGGCTCTGAGACTGCCGCTGGCTGGGAGCTGAGAAGTTGCCCGGTGATATACCTATATTAATTAGTCTAAGGGTGAGGATTCAAACATTCATCTAGTTCCTAGTTGTGGAACTTGGGGTGAGTAAAGCTTATTTTATTTTATTGTAGTGCTGTGGATCAAACCCAGCATCTCACACATGCTAGGCAACTGTTCTACACTGAGTTATGTCCAAACCCAAGGCTTATTTTATTTTATTGAGACAGGGTTGCAGGCTCCCTAGGCTGGCTTTGAACTTGTTATGTAGACAAGGATGACTTTAAACTCCTGAATCACCTACCTCAAAACACACACACACACACACACACACACACACACACACACACACACACACACACACACACAAAATACTTACAGTTTGTGCTGTCATGCCTGGCTCTACCCCTTATTTTTAAATCATCAGGGAATTATACTCCAGTCCTTAAGCCGTAGACATACAGGCTGAATTAATTTCAAGTACTCAGCAAAAACAGAGCAAGCACCTAATCTGATGGTCTCTTGTGCCTGGGAAGGAGCAAGCAGGGCCCAGAGGTAGAGGGGTAATGCCTTCCACGGTGCTAAGGGGGACGATGTCCTTGTCTTCACCATCACCAGGACATCTTCTCAGCAGGTTCTGCAACTTCAGGAGGTGAAGCCACCAGTGCCAGGCTCAGGCTTTGAACCTGTTCTGTTTCAGAAACCAAATCAATGAAACAAAACAAGTCCTTTAAGTTCAGATCTAGCCCTCCACAGCTCTTCCTAAGCAAACAGCCACGAATTTATCCTCAGTGTCCCCTCCCAGATGATGACACACGATTGTCAAAACCCCCTTTCCCTACAAGAGTGTCACTGCCCTCCCATCACTGCAGATAAGCAGGGAACAAGAGTTTAAGGGGCCAACAAATCGGGCTGAGTGGGGCCTCTGTTTACCACTCACACAATGACAAGACCCTTTTCTGTACCATGTGGTGTCCAGATCGAAAGATGGGATGTTCCAGAATCTCAAGAAAAGCCCGGCTCAGTCTTGGTGGCCAGACTAGCACATCCAGCAGAGACGGCCAAGGTTCTAATTTCAACCATCTTCCCAGTCAACATATTTTAACGTCACCACTTTGTTGTTTGTTGAGACAGGGTCTTCTGTAATTCCAGCTGTGCTCTAACTCCTGATCCTCCTGCCTCATGACTGCAGACATGTGCCTCCATAGTTGGCTTATTCAAAATTGAATACTAAAACCAAACCAGACCAAATTGTCTTTCTCTTTAAATTAAAAATTATACCAAGGCTGTTACTTAACGCTCTATGTAAAATGGGATGATGGCATTCCTGGTGTAAGGTGGGCCTCATGGTGTATGGGAAATTGGCAACTAACAGAATTACCAGCAGATTAGGACAACCTGCCAGCCTGTTGTTGTGTACCAAGAACACAACACCCTTGGCTACCTCCAAGGGTGCTGGTTAGATGCAACAAGAGAAATCTACACTGCAAAACTAGCTCTTCATGCATGAAACCTGGCTGTAGAAGAACTTCAGGCTACCAGTGGCCTGGGATACATCATGGCTTTCTTTTGTGTCTGTTTCTGTGAACTAAAATGTAAGAATCAAGTGTCTAGTGGAAGGTTACCATATTACTTGAGCTTAATGTAACTCTTGATATTTTCATGCTTTTGTACTGCTTAACAGAAAAAAAGAAAACTAGCCAAGCCAATTCCTTCTTTTAAGCAGCCCCCTGGAAGCCATGGGAAAGATTCCTAGTTTCCTTTTTTTTTTTTTGAGACAAGGTTTCTCTGTGTAGCTTTGCGCCTTTCCTGGCGCTCACTTGGTAGCCCAGGCTGGCCTCGAACTTACAGAGCCTAGTTTCCTTTTTATCTGTTTGATTATTGAAAATGCTCCATGTCCTTTGTGTCCATCTAATCGTGATTGGTTGGAGCTGGCTGGTCTTAGGAATTTTCCCTCTGGAGGGTCAGCAGGTCTACACATTTGACATCCATGGACTGCCTCTGCTGTACAGATGCCTGGTTGTCACCCCAGCTCTACACACTGCTGATGTTTTATCTTCCAGACCCTTTTCCATGAAGATCACTGCCTCCTCAACACAATTCTGTGCTTCTCCAGTGCTCACAGGGACCTGGGAGAGTGAGGTCACCTCTTCATTGTCCTTCCCAGGTCATCACGGTCATTGCTGGTCCCAGTGATCAGAGGTGTAATGTAATGTAATCCAACTGGACAGTTGCTAGCCAAGCAGTGAATTTTTCTCACAGCATTTTTAGCTTCTGATAACCACAATTCTGAAAATAAGCATTCTTAGTAGATTCAAAATGCATTAGCCATAAATTCTTTTCTGTAGTATATTAAATATGATTTCAAATTTTACTCTTACAAAATGGAGCTGCTTATATAGCCAGGAGAAGTAGGATCCATGTCAGTAAAAAGCTGCAATCATGTCCTTTTTACTTAGAGATTTTTACCTCTGGTTGCAGATGCAGTCTTCAACATTACCTCTTACAAAGATATTTTCAGATTAAATGTTGACTGTGACTTAGATATCATGACATGTCTTAGATGGACTTTAAATGTGGAGAAGAGCACAGTAGTAAAACCTTGCTGCTGTCTCCACCCCTTTAAAATAAATAAAGCTTTAAAAATGAAAAAAGACACATGGACTCTTGGGCTTAAAGTTAATAGAGCAAGACGCCAGAGACTCAGAAGAAATTAGTCACAGAATTAGACCTGACATCTAAGGAACAGTTGCTCTCCTCTCCTCACCCCACTTCCCACTGTCCATACATTGATTCATTGGCTCTACTCTTGTGCCATTGGAGGCCGGACATCAGCTGTAGGAGGTGTGTGGTTTGGGGGAGTGACAGCAGGTGCCTGGCTTCTACTTCACTCTGAAATGCCTTCTTGGAAAAATGGTAGCATTTGAGAGAGGTAGACATGACAAGGCCAAGACATTTCTCAATTTTCAGGCCTCATTTTTCATCTTTAGTTACAAAGCTAATTTTATAATTTCTGCAGAAGAGTATTCACAGTTGTGATAATTCAGTAGCAAATTAATTTTCTGCGGTTTCCATAGTATTTAGTAGATATTTATTAGGCATGTTTGCCTCCTTGAAAAAGTAATGCACTCATTTGGCAAGTATTAATCTTTCACATTAATACACAAAGAAAACATTTAAGAAAAATGCGATTAGCTATAGTGCCCCCCCTTTATTTGGTACTTTTTAAATAACATTGTCCTAAAATTGAATCTACATTCACTGTTTCTACATTCTACTTTCTCTCTTATTCTCACCTCTTAATTTTTTTTCCCCAAACAGATGTTTCACTCACACTATTGAGATTGGCCTTTTCAAAGTCATGAAAGCCTACACTTTTTGAAGTCCTTAGACTGCTCTCTCAGGCCACATCATAGAGATGCGTGCTGGTAGCAGATGGCTGTAAACAGACTTTTCTTTTTGGGCCACCAGCTCACAAAAAATGACATGGGAAATCTCAGCCTATAGCTTAGGCTTGTCCCACTAGCTCTTATAACCCATTCCGCTTCAGCCACAGCACCGTCACCTGTCCCTCTAATTCTCTCAGACACCTTGGAGCCCTCAATCTGGAGTCCCCTCCTTGTCTACAAGAGCACTCGCTCCATCCCTCACGTCAGTGGAGTCTGTGTTGCCCACACTGTAAAACTGGACTGCCTTCCCTGTTTCTGCTCAGCACTCCTGATGCCTCAGCCTTCATTTTCCTGCCCTTCCTCCCTTCCATCCATATGTTGACGTGACTTATTCATTGTGTTTATAGTTTATTTTCTATCTTCCACCTGTATGTAACCTCTGTTAGTGCAGGGATCTTTGTCTTGTTTACTGATGGATTCCAAACACCAAGATCGGTGTTTGTCACATGGCATGAGACCTCTAAATATATTTATATTTAAATGGAGTTCAAAACCTCAAAGATGGGAATGACCGACGTGAGGAAAGCCTGTACAAGCCATACCTGTTGATTCAGTGACTTTAAAGAGGATTTATATCTGTCACTTTCTGGCCACAGAAATGAGCATATGAGTTTAGATACAGATACAAAGCATTCACGAGAACCCATTCGCCTCATGGGCTGCTCTCGAAGGGCCCTGTGAGCCCCGCTTTTTTCCCCCACACTCCTCCCATTTTGGTAATCTCCTCTGAAACACTCGAATTGCCTGAGTGTTTCTAGTCTGGAGGCATCTGAAGGGAGTTAGCTAGAGGATGACTTGGTGAAGTTTCATGATCAAGTCCCTCAGTATTCACTCTATGCCAGCTTCCAGGAGAATGCTCACCTGTCCCTCGTGAGAGGCACTCAGCATTTAGAGGCCTGTTGAATTCACATGACCTATTTCACTTGGTGGGATTCTAATGACAAGTTGGTGTCTGGGTGAAACCACTGAGGACCGTTAGTCCAGGTGTGCTGACGGCTACAGATGTTACATGTTTATATCAACACTTCCTTGTTGGGGACATTTCATAAAGTATTTTTCTCAGTACTGTGAGGAAGGCTACACATGCTAATGATTAGCATTTCTGAAACTGCTCAAGACTATTTTCTGATACTGTTGGTCATGATACATGCATGAGTGTGTAAAAATGACAACATGATTGTCACAGAGGTGAAGGGGATATTTATCTCATTGCTCTTCATGCTGTCGAAGATATTGCCCGGCATTCTCACACATGCGCCTTTGGCTTCTCCAGGGAGGCCTTCTGTGAATTTTCTGTAACAACTGTGTTATGCACATGAAAATAGAAACCGTCTGTAATATGATTAAAATAATTGATATGCATTTCTTAGAAAGCATTTTTTTTTCCTTTTGAGACAGACTCTTACAAGGTAGACTGGCATAGGACTTCTTCTATGTAGCCCAGGCTGGCCTCAAACTCAGGATCCTTCTGCCTCCACCTCCTAGGTGCTGGGTATACAGGCATGAGCTACCCTGCTCTATTGCTTATTACTTATAATAAAACTTTCCCCCTTAAAGTAACTCTAGTTGCCGGGCGTTGGTGGCGCACGCCTTTAATCCCAGCACTCGGGAGGCAGAGCCAGGCGGATCTCTGTGAGTTCGAGGCCAGCCTGGGCTACCAAGTGAGCTCCAGGAAAGGCGCAAAGCTACACAGAGAAACCCTATCTCGAAAAACCAAAAAAAAAAAAAAAAAAAATAATAACTCTAGTTGAAGAAATCACTTGTCACTCAAAATATAAGACTAGTATTTTAAACAACTGTCATACTTTTAAAATTAAAAACATTACTGTAGGAATGCAGTAGCATTGTGGGAAGTTTAAGTACTTATGAGAGTTACCTATAATTCCACCCAACTGTTTTGGTCATTTTTTTTTTCTGTTCTGGTCATTTATACATACTTCCTTCAATCATTTCCTAAATGCTTGCAGATTGTTCCTATAACAAAATGATACCAGTGTCACTGAATGGAAAGTCTCTAGGACTGAGGGCCCTTTCTGACCTCTCATTATTTGCCCATAGTTAAGCACAGAACTCAGTAGAAACAGGGCTTGGAAAACTATTGCCAAAATAATGAATTAATGAGTGACTTTCTGAAGATTGAAAGTTGACTGTGAACAACCAATGGTGGATTGTTTTGTTAGTTCCTGGGGAGAGGCCAAAGTCTCAACATTGAGCAAACATCAATCATTCTGACTTCCTCTCGTGGGACAGCATGAGAGAGACAAGGAGCGGTTCACTGTAACAAGGCTGCTGCTTGCCTTGCTAGAAACAATGTAACTGATTTCTTTACTTCTCTATTCTTTGCAAATCACCTGGGCCTAAAATGTCTCCGGCTTTGAGATATTGACTGAATGCTAATAAATGGGAGGCTGAGCTCGAAATAAAATTGCAAATCAGACTTTGAGTTTGATGTAAAAGCCTGAGAGAAGCAGGTTGGTTGCTCATTTAGATTACAAATGTCATCAAAAATAGAAACCAAAAGGTTAGGTAATTTCTAAATTAGACAGTCTTTCTTAGAATAATTACCATGTTACTGCAACTGTGTACTTCGGTCAAATTTGAATAACACTTTATTGCTCAGAATAATATTCTATTCTTGTTGCCAGATAATACTTGACGTAATTGCTCTCATGCTCCCTGACTGCAGGAAGGGTGTTGGCTCACAGGGCTGGCATAACCTCAGCAGTGAAGCTTAATTTTGCTGGAACTTTTCAGTCACTAAAAAAAAAAAAAATCCTTCCCTCTTCTATTCCTTCACAGGCCTAAGACCTGATCTACATTTTGTTTTCTAAATCTAAATGAGCCAACTCACCACTGGTGGCATCCCTCAGTGGCAGGGGACTGTGTCCATCACCTTGCCATAAGAATCTTGCTATGAAAGAGTAGGCCGTCAGTGATCAGCTGAAAGGCCTTGGATGGAATCGTTACAATCTCTCATTGTGGCAAACAGTTCTAGGACACTATTTCCGTAGCAAATAACCCTGGTAGGTCTGGACCATTGTGATAACTGAGCCAGTAGAAGGTGGTTTCCTGCATTTAATGCTTCTGAGTCAGAATTGAAGAAATGCTAATCCATCTCCTTTTATAGTATGACACCTACAGAATTACACAGAATTTCTCCTAAAATGACATGAACTTGTCATAGGAGACTCAGTCCTCATTAGGACATCAGCATTGCTTTTGTGACGGATATCTCACATGACATAAATAAAACAAGAATTGTGTGTTCAAATTTCAGTTACAGGGTGTGCTGGTTTGAATGGGACTGTCAGAGGCTTATCTATTTCAACACTTTGTTCCCAGTTGGTAGCATTATTTGGGGAGGTTTAGGAGGTGTGGCCTTGCTGGGGCGGGGTGGGGGCTTTGAGAGCTTAAAGCCCAGCCCACCCTGTTTGCCGTTCACTTTCTCTCTTTTGTCCTTTAGGTTCAATGTGCTCTTGGCTTCCTGCCCCGGCCACCTGCCTCTGCTTGCTGTCATGAACTCTTATCCCTCTGGAACCATAAACCAAAACAAACTCTCTCTTCCTTAAGTTGCCTTGGTCATAGTGTTTTATCGAATCAACAAAAAGGAACTACTACCTAAGGTCATAAATATGAGTTGTTTTGCCAACCTCTCATTTACATTTCTTAATAACAACTGCCTTTTTTTTCTTTCTGAGTTAGAGAGAATTGCACTGGATTATTGATTTCAAAATTGCTAATAGATTTTAAAGATCCTCATCACACAGGAAAAAAGGAGTTGGTGAGGTGAGAGATAACCATGCTCACTTTTTATCACTGAAAAAATACCAAAGAAAATTAACTTAAAGATGAAGAGATTTATTTTGGCTCCTGGCGTTAGGTTTTCATCTGTGGTCTTTTGGCTTTGCTTCCTATGAGGAGGTGGGACGTTGTGGCAGGAAGCACGAGATGGAGCTTGTAGCTCATTTCATGAAGGCCAGACAAAAGAAGGGGCTGGGGTAAGATTCAGCCTCTGAGGCTACGCCCCGGGGACTCACTTCCTCCAGCTAGATCCCAGCTGTTAAGTTTCAGTCACCTTTCGGCAGCCTGACAACTGTGGAATCCATCAATTGGCTAATCAGCTGATGCCAGAGCCCTCAGAATCCAACCACTTCCTCTGCTGCACTGGGGACTAAGCCTTGAACATATGAGCCTCCGGGAGACATCTCGCATCCAACTATAACAATAAATCAATTGTCTTGATGGGCTGTTTCTACTATATATAACTACATCGGAATATCTCATTGTACTTTAGAAACAAAAACAATTATTATTTGTTAATATAAAATAAACTAAATGAAAATGAAATGCTTTGGGGCTGGAGAGACGGCTCAGCATAAAGGCACTTGCTCTTCTCCCAGCGGACCCTCGTTTAGTTCTTAGCGCCCACATGGAGGCTCACAATCATCTGTAACTCCAGTTCCAGGAGATCCAGCACCCTCTCCTGGTCTCCAAGGACACCAGCCATGCAAGTGGTGCATAGACATACATTTAAACAAAACACTAAAACATAAAATTGAAGGGAAAAAACCCACATCATAAAATTTTTTTAAAGATGGACTGACCCCTTAATAGGCCCTCTGCATATATGTTACAGTTTATAACTTTGTCTTCATGTGGGACTCCTAACAGTGGGAGCTGGGGCTGTCTCTGACTCTGTTGCCTGCTTTGGGGACCTGTTCCTCCTACTGAGTTGCCTCTTCCGGCCTTAATAGAAGAGGAGGTGCCCAGTCTCACTGCAGCTTGATCTACCATGGCTGGCTGATACCCACAGGAAGGAGGCCCACCGGAATCTGATGAGAAACAGTGGGGGAGGAGTGACTGGGGAGTGCTGGGAAGGAACTGGGAAGAGGGGAGGGAGGGGAAACTTTGACTGGGATGTAAAACAAACAAAAATAATAAATAAACAGCAAATATTTTTTTTAAAAAAAGAAATGGTTTTAGTCTTTCATAGCTTGAAAATGAATGCACTGTGTCCAGGGCAGCTATTGATGCTTTCGTGTGTATTTTCTTACTCTGCAGTAATAGAAACTAGGTTTTTTTTTTTTTTTTAAGCTGTGCAAATTGTTGTCCACAAAAAAAGAAAGAGACTGTTTCCCTCAAAAGGGATTGAGAGGAAGAGCAGTAGGTGGAGTTTCCCTTATCCAAAGTGCGTGGGACCAGAAGTATTCAGGATTTCAGACTGTTGAATATTTGCTTTCTTGTTTGTTTCCCCCACTTTTCTTGAACTCACGAAATAGCTGAGGATGACCTTGAACTTCTGGGCCTCTGTCTCCATTTCCTGGATTACAGGTGCTGGGGACTGAACCCAAGGCTTTGTGAACCTAGGCAAGAAATCTACTGGAGGAGCTATGTCCTCAGCCCCACTTCCACATGTGTGACTATGATATGCTTTGTGAATGGGGCACAAATCCAAATACAAAATGAATCTATTTTTCAGATACACCTAGCCTCCAGGCGATTTTACAAAGTCTTTATGATAATTTGGAGCATGAGATGATGTTTCATAATATGGGATTTTCCAGCTCTGGTGTCGTTTCTGTGTTCAAGCTATTTCCAGTCTGGGAACTAGGGTTGCTCAACTTGGGTATGTCATCTTCTGGAATTTTCCTTAAGTGACAATTGGTATGTATGTAGCTCTTGCCCCTTCTTAGCCCCTCCCTTCTTCTGCTGCCTCCAACTGCAGACATACTCGCTGCCATCTTGGGCCATGGAGACAAGGTCAATACTGTATTTAGGGACAGGAATGTCAATCCTACCTTTGCAGTTTCATATGAAAGACACAATATCTTGTCTAAATAACTCCTTTTTGTGTCTCTATTTCTCCAAATGAAAAATAATCCTAATGCAATCAATTACTTAGAATGGAAAATATTGACCTATGTCTGACATAAAGAAATAAATTTGCTTAGCCAGTGCCTGTGAGCTTACCTGCCTGTCTCTCTCTTGTAGAATCCATCTGTTCCTGTGGGTATAGTGAGAATTCCTTAGAACATGACCCCACTTCTGACTGAAGATGGTCCTAATCTAGAGTGGGGTAATCAACCGTTATCTCTAAAAACTTGAAAAGAAGACTGAGAAAATGAGACGTTAGTTTCAGCAGAAGGCTAACAACATCTGAGTCATTTGCGTTTTCCACTGTGCTTTGGGAGAGGTGACAGAAACCCGGTAGAGAAGAAAAAACAATGAGTCAGAGACAGAGAGAAGCAAAGATTTAGAGATGGAGATGAGCGGAGGTTCTCAGGGTTACCACAGTCTGGGGTTCAGCTGGCTGGAAGCCGTTCCCCACTTCCTTACCATTCACTCTGCATTTCTCATGGCTTATTGTTTCCAAGCCACCCACCTCCACAGAGGCTTCCGTGTGGGTCAAAAATGTGCCCAACACTTCTCTGGCAACCATCCTGGTCCAGTGATGGATGTGTGTCCTAAATTGACACAATCTGATTGAAAATTTATATTCTGTACCCGGGGCGAAATCTCTCTTTCTTTTGCCAGAAGGGAACATGTCAACGTGTCCTAGTAAAACAGGTGGCCAACCTACAGGCTGGTGTTTGCCAACTCCTGTGTAAGCCAGTTTGGATCAGTTTTCCGTTCCTTGTTGCCAAAACTACTGTATATGATATATAGGTTCTCATTCATTTAGGAGGGCATGCTAAGTCTCTAAAGAAGGCCAGTGTCTAGAGATGATAACTGAAGTCTGTAAGAGAAGATCCAGCAGACAGCCACACACATGTGGATAACTGTATGGGGTGAGTTAGCTCACACCACCGGGCTGTGGTCTCTTCAATGGGTCCTCTTTCTTACTAGCCAAGTCCCTCACCATTCTTTCTGGATTTTTCTTTTGGAATGCTCCTTTGACGGTTTTACCTATTTCTTTGGGTAAGACACTGATCAGATTTTTAAGAAATACAGTCTCTTTTTGGTTCTCCTTTTTTTTTTTTTAAATTGGTTCAGTGTTTCTGTGCCAGAACTGTGACACTCCTTTAAGAATTGGACAGATTAAAAATTTCCCTGATAACAAGCTCTTTTTGAATTCCTGTAGGCCTGATGATCAGTGACATAATCTAGCACTTGACACGTGAGGTGTGACTGTAATGTCTCACAAAGATGTTAGCACAGATACCAAAGCTCAGGCAGCCAATGTGTTCCATTCCATGCATTCACAACCAGGAGTTAGAACCCAGTAACACTGTCATCTTCAAGTATTGAAATACCTCCAAAATCCTTACTCTACTTTAACGACTAATACTGATGGGGATATATCACATTGTCACCAGTCTTGGCTTGGAATGAAGTCCTACCATTTGCCAAAAAAGTAGATCCCCTTAACATCTGCAACTACTGAGTACTTTTCTCTCCCTCTCATCCCTTTTTTTCTCCAGGGAGTGGGAGGCACTTAGCTGGGGAAGTCACTCTTGCAGTTGCTGTGAGATCAGAGTTTCCATTGTCTTTGTCTTCATAATTAGACAGGGAAGAAAATAAGGAAGTAAGTTATGGTGTAGCTCCAGTTGGCCCAGGCTTTGCCAGCCCGTGCATGCATATCTAACCCTCATAGAAATGCCCGAGTCTACAGGCTTTGCCCTGCTTACCGCATAGCCACTTAGGTTTTTCACGTGAGAGTCCCACCAAGACCACTTAGACTGCCCACCTCAGCTCTCCCCTATCAAAATCTGTTGCTTGGAAGCCACCACAATGCCAGGAGTCTGGGACTTCTTGCTTTTTTGCTTGTTTATTTTCAGAACTTTCATCTAATGGTGGAGGAAAGCAATATTATTTGTTATACTAGGTTAGGCTTCTTCTTATACCGTTTCCTCAATATTCTAGAAGACATTTCGACAAGGGAGAAAACTCTGTGATAGGTGACTTGCAGTGTCTTCCAGAACAGCTCAGAGTAGAGAATCTGTTTTGTCTTGCAAACTGACCTGCTCCAAAAAGAAAGGGTCTTGTATGACTCACCTTGTATGAGCATGCAGAGCTAAAAGACAGCAAGACCAGCAGGTCACAGAGGCACTGGGACCACATGTCTTTCTCAAGCTCTATCCTACTTCATTTCTGTGGCTGTGATAAAATATTCGGATGGCTAGGTTGGTACTTTGTCAACTTGGCACAAGGTAGCATTAGCTGGGATGAGGAACCTCAGCTGAGAAAATCAGATCACCTGTAGGCAAGTCTGTGGGACATTTTCTTGTTAATGATTGGTGTGGGAGGGCCAGGTCCATGGGAGAGAGG
>CABHPH010136074.1:0-28901 GCA_902168325.1 Peromyscus nudipes
AGGGAGGGCGCGCGCGAGGCGGCCCCTCCTCGGCGAGCCATGCGTGCCACGGGCCGCTGAGGAGCCGCCGGGCGCCGCTGCCAAGTCTCCGCTCCGCTTTTGTCTTGCCCTCCAGTGAATGGGAAGATGGAGATGGATGTGGAGGGAGTTTCTCCGTGCCCGGAGCCCATCCCCCGCTCCCAGGGGGCTGGCGGAGCCTGCCAGGCGCCGCCACAGCCTCCCCAGCCCCAGCCGCAGCCCCAGCAGCAGCTGGCTCAGGATGAAGTGCCCTGCGAGAGTGCGGGCGCTGAGGACAGCGACGATCCGGAGGCGAGACCCAACGGCGAGAGGGGGGAGAGCAAGGTAAGGTCCGCGGTGTGGCCGCCGTGACATCTTTTGAACCAGATGGAGGGGGACTAGTAGTGGCTGTCTCTTTAACCCCTCCACTCCCAACCCCCTTACCTCGTTTGTATGGGGGGTGGGGTGGCAGATTGGAGAAGGCGTGGGATTTAAAGGAATCCACGCCGGTAGTGAGTTTCTCAACTGGAAGGCGTGTGCAGAAAGAAGTCTGCTCTGGTTTCGGTGTTCAGTGATGTGTGCAGGGGAAAAGTCGTGGCACAAGCCATGCGAGGCTGAGGGCAGGACTGAACCCGCGGGAGACTTGTGCTTTAGATGCTGAGGGTCTAGAGGAAATGTGCCTTAAGACCTGGTGAGTGGCTTCCTTGACTCTTGGAGGGGAGGTGGCATGCAGCTACTGATGGGAGCAAAGTTTGGCTTGTTTCAGATTGGACAGCTTTGCTTCACGGAGCTCTAGGCTGGAGGTGGTCCTCCTCAGCGGGCATCCTCCTCTTCTGGAGGCAGGGACCCAGTGCCTGTCAGCAGATGAACCCTGCAAGTCCTTTGCAGCCCTGCTGTGTCATGGTAGACCAGGGGAGACCTGCGCCTGACTGTGTGGAGTTCTTTAGGTAATTGAATTCCAGTAAAAATGGCTCAGATGCTATTCTCTGCTGCTGGTGTTTTCCTCTGCTGAGAAAATTGTACAGTAGAGGAAATGGCACAGAAGATGACGCCTTGGTGATATTCAGAGAGTGTGCTTATTACAGCCATCCCTGGGCAGTTGCTGCCTCTACCCACGCTCGGAGTTTAGTTTGATGGAAGCTAGTTGTTGAGTTCCATCGGTATCGAGTTCGCACGTGTGTTTGTTAAAGCATTTTGAAAGCCGCTGCTAATATTGGGGAAAAGTTGGTTCAGCAAATCAGAATATTGGAACCCGAGAAGAGTCAATCTACTTTATTTCCACGGTGTTTCAGGTAAGGCAGTGTACAGGCAGATAGGCACTTGTGCTATAGAAGCAAGCCACGTCTCCTGAACTGCTCCTCCTTGCGAATACCTTGATTTTCCTTGGACCTTTGCAAAGACACCAGTAGATTAAACAGATACTAGAGCATGTTGGGATCACATAGAGTACTGCTGTTCTGTGTCTGCAGACAGATCTTTAACAAGTTTGGATTTGCAAATGCTTAAAATTGTTTCTGTGTTTTGAAACCTGAGGTAAGAACCAGGGTTGTTGTTGATCTACAAAAATCAATATTATTATTTAAGTGGTAAGCTACCCAGGAGTTGGAATCTGAACACACTCCAAAACAGACCAGAACGGGGCGCCTACAAGTGGATACAAGATTTACGTTGTGAAAACTATATGAATTTTAATAGTCTGATATCGCCAGCCTTCCAGTCACTCTTGATTTCATGAATATTTAATCCTGTCACGGCTACATATTTACTACTTGAAAGCCTGTGCCCAGTTTTATGAAAACAACCCTAACCGAGCATCATATTACCTAATTGAACTTTAAGTCTTCTCTGCAAAATTGGTGTGGAGAGTAATTAAAATCTACAGCCAGCCGGTGCTGCTGTTTCCGTAGTGTGGGTTCCTTTGCCCTGAGCGTGAGAAGAAACTCCTGCCGTCAGCAAAAAAATCTGTGTGTGTTTGTTTCCTTCGGCTGCACCGTGTAGACTGTCTAATGTTCTGCCTGCTATGAGGAACGAGAAAAGCGATGCTCTAGAAATACACACCAGGCAAGGAGAAGAGTGAAAGCCGGTTGATTACATTTAGCTAATTAGTGTGTTCAGATAATTGAGTATCCTAGCGATGTGATTTGCTGCATGCCTGCCTGCAATTTTTTTGAGGTGGAAACAAAATACCAGCTCCCCCAACACCTCCAGGTGTTTGTCTTAAATTATGTGGCTTCCTTCCCTGAACCTAGAAATCAGCTGGGGTAACCTTCGCTTGTCTCTGCTGCCCTCCTCGCTAGCCGTTCTGAGAGTTGGAGGAAGGCTGTTATGTTCAAACCTTAATGACTGCTTTTGCTTTTGATGAATATGAAGGCAAATTACAATTTTTTTCTTAGCAAATCTTGGTTATGAGTAGAAAGACCTTGGTGTCTGACTAAATTATTCTACTTAAAGGTAAATGGAAGAAAGCTTGAATGGACATGGACTGTGGGCTTATGAGGCTGTTGGGGTAAGATGGGTAAAACACTACATTGGACCTAAAAGCTGGTGAATGCTATTTAATGCATTGGGCTATAATGTTTTCTTTACATTCACGAGAATAGTTGGAATTTTGAAAAATTCTTTACTTCCTCCGTACAAGGGCACCATTAATAAAGATGTAAGTGGGCACACCTTGAAAATACAGTGTTGGAGGAGTCATGAAAGTTTCTGTTTGCTTGTTTTGATTTCCTTTGAGACAGGATCTTATGTAGCCCAGGCTGGCCTTGAACTCACTGTTTAGTAGAGGATGACCTTGAACTCCTGATCTCCTGCCTCCATCTAGCAAATGCTGAAATTACTTGTGTGCGCCACCACACTTAGCTCAGTGATTGTGCTTTGATTCTGCCTTGGGGCCGTGGTTTATTCTTGGATGTTTTACCTCAATTGTCTTATTGAAAAAGTAATATGGGGGTTGACTCCTAATTTATCATTTCTGAATTGTTGGATATATAATCATATATCACATGTCATCCTAAAGTCTCTGAAATAAGAGGTGAGGTTAGAATACTAGCGTGTGTGTGTGTGTGTGTGTGTGTGTGTGTGTGTGTGTGTGAGAGAGAGAGAGAGAGAGAGCGAGCAAGAGAGAGGGGTCACGTATGTGCATGTGTGAGAGAGAGACACACGCGTTGGAGTAAGAACAGCTTTCTGGAGTTGGTTTTTTCTGTTGCCCTGTGGCTTCTGGGTACTCATCACAGGTTGTCAGTTCTAGCAGCCCTTTACTCACTCAGCCATCTTGCTGGCCTAAAAGAGACCTTTTTTTTTTTTTTTAATATTAGAGTTCCATCACGTATCTAGTGCTTTCTGTCCTATAGGAGGGCTACATGGCTCCTCTCCAGCAGCTACTCTTGAAAGAAATATTGCAGTAGCTCCAGATCACATGACCTGAGCCCATGAGTTGGAGCAGACCCTAAGTCAACCACCAATCTTTCCGTCTTCATTAAGCCTTTACCAAAGGTGGTCTCTAATCTCTGTGCTGACCTGAGGTGTGGTAACCACCTCTGGTGACCCGGTGTGATATCTCCTCCCCTGTTACACTAAGGCCTTCTTCCTCATGTCTGAAGAGGTTCTAATCTTGGTAGATCTCTTGTGTTCTAGTCTTAGGTTGAAGATTAAAAATAGTCTATAAGGAAGAGACCTGCGAATTCTTGAAAACTGTTCTTGATTTAAAACACCTGACCTCAAAACTTCCTTACCGAATTTCCCAAGGGTACCAGGTATCTTTTTTCTGATTTTCAAAACTCTGTGGAAATGTTAAGTTTGTACCAAATAACTTTTTAATTGGTGTTTATGAAATTTTGAAAAAACTTGGACTTTTTTTTGTATAATGTATAACTACCACTCCAGTGTTTTTACCTACTTTGTTAACAAGTTACTTATACGAATGTGTAAATCCTTCCTCTGATCCCAGATGGGTAACAGGGATATTTCTTACATTTCCCTCCATCTCATTCACCACATCCTTTTCCTTAATCTCCACCCCCACCGCCTCCCTTCACCTCCACACACGCTGTGCTCCTACAAAGGAGTGTCAGTTTAGCCCAGGTATGAAGAACTGAGAAGAAGCTTCCAGTTTTTCTCTGCTCCCAGTGAGCAGGACAAGTTGCCCATTCTTGTGACCTTGGCCTAGAGGAGCCCAGAACCCCGGCTACCGATAGTACTCAGTTGATGAAAACGACCCGCCTTTCCCCCTCAGCTATGGCCATGAGCAGCACAGTCTAAGAGGACACCCTTCGGGGGCTGGTGTGGGGAATCCACTATTCTGTTTGTCATTTGGACTTTTTTTTAAAGCCTTTCAATTTGAAATAATTTTAGATTTGTGATAAAGTTTAAAAGTAAAATATTATGGAAACATTTTTTCTCAGATTCCTCTATTTTTAATATTTTTAAATGTGGTATTAGTATTGCATAAAATATGGGCTGTGTACAGCACAGTGAAGGAAATACCTTTTGAATAATTACCTCAGCTTCTCACTGAACCCTGACTGAGTGAGTGTATAGCATAGCAGTGTTTCCCCTCCTGTCCTCCAAAGGGAAGGCTTTCTTTACATCCGAAAGCCCAGAGAGAATTGTTAATGGTCAAAACTAACCTCACACTGCCTTTCTGCCCCCTGCTATCTCTGGTGGGTTGGAACAGTTTGCTAAGTGCAAAGTTGAGATCCCTGAGGTAATACCTCAGTTGCCGGGAACCCCATGAATGTTGAGACTTTAGCAAAGCTAGAGTGGTGTTGACTGTGGCGAGTGCCACCTTGCTTTTCACGTCACTCTGAAAACCACTTGTGCTTTGGTTAATGATTAAGATAGCATTTGCCAGTGTGCAGGAGACAGTGATGTCTCATGTGGCAAGTCAAAGGGAATGCTGGTAAATCAAGGCAGCTCCACCCCTGAGTGATGTTCTTGGCATGAGAAATGAGAGGCTTTAAATGTTTAGCCAGGTGGACTCTGATTTCTGGCCCAGAAGTAGATATTTGCTTTTATTAGTGTTGTTCCTGAAGTTGGGAGACCTGAATTGGATCTTGGTTCTGCCTTTCCCTTACTCTTTCACTTGCTTTTGACTTACAGTAGGCCTTGACCTCCCATACCTTGGTCTTTGCATCTGTAAAATAGGTTTAATTATAGTGTCAACCCCAATGATTATTGTATGGCTTGGATGATATAAGCCACAAAAACTTTTGATTCACAACTTTCCAGGTAATGATGGCCAGTGTTGTGAATAAGAGTTTGATTATTATCATTACTGGGGTCCATGCTTTGAAAAGGGAATATGAACTGAGAATTTAAGTTCCCCTACCAGAGGACACAGGCAGGCTATGACACAGGCAGACACATTATTCTACAGTCAAAACAAGTTGGTACTCTGTGACCTGATTTTGTCCTTTAGGCCATGTGATTTGTGTTAGTTAAACTGTCAACTTTACACAACCTAGACTTGCCTGGTAGAAGAGCATCACTGAGGAATTATCTAGATTAGGGAGGCTTTGTGGCTATGTCTCCGGGTGGGGGCAGGTTGTCTGGATTGCTAATTGATCCCGGAAGAGCCAGGCATTGTGGGCAGCACCATTACCTAGGCAGTGGGTCATCAACAGTATAAGCGAGAACTAAAGTGGCTGAGAGCAAGCACGGATGTCCTCTTGACTGTGGATGGTGTGACTAACTGCTTTGAGTTCCTGCCTTGATGGTCCTAAATGGTGAGCATGAACTTGTGAACCACGCAAACTCTCTCCTCTCTGTCTTGCCTATGTCAGAGTGCTTATCTATCGCAGCCACAAAACTGAAACGGCCGTGGGTGTCCAGGCATTTATATGGTAGATCAGTTAGCGAAGAGTTTTCCTCACTTGTCCCTATCCTGTTACCAGGGACAGCCAGGATGGAATTCTTTACACAGGTTCACCTTTAGCCTCAGGGCTATATGCAACACACCAATACATCTGGCGGATTTCCCCACAGGTGTATATATTGGGAGGAATAGGAAGTAGATTTTTAGACTTACAAATTAATAGCTTAATATTTTTTAAAATTATTACAGTTCTTTGGTCACAGGAGAGAGAAATACTTAGTTGGAGCAAAAATGTGTTCTGCTGTAAGATAATCATAAAATGAGAAGAAAAAAGTGATAAACTGTGTTTTGTTCAATTCAGTTGAGCTACCTAAGTAGTAGGTAATAGTGGAGGCTGTCTCAGGAACGCTGACATGAATATAACCCTAGCCTTTGTGTTTATGCCCCTGAGTAACGGGACACAATGCCCAAGAGAAGCCAGGGGGACTAATTTGGCTCTCAGTGATGGAGCTGTCCATCCACCAAGGCGGACAAAGGCATGGCAGAGCAGTTCAGCCATGGTGGCCAGGAAGTAGAGAAGAGGGAGAAGTCAGGACACACCTCAGTGACCCACATTCTTCAAAGGCCCCATCTCTCACCTTCACTACCCCCCAAAGCGCCGTCACATTATGAGTCCATCAAGGCATGAATCCACTGACTAGGATGGAGATCCCATGTATCATTTGTCTCTGGAAACAGCCTCACAGACACACACTATTTCCTTTGAGTGGTTACCTGTTTCCCAGAAAATGTTGAGCTGCTTTTATTAGACTGAGGAAATGGATATTAGTGCCCCAAACCCCATCATTACTTTTCTCCAGAGAGAAAAGAAGGGAGAAAAGGAGAGAGAGAGATTCAGTCAGGAATATCAGACTTCTATTAACATTGTACACCCTATCATTTAAAAAGAAATGAAAATGCAGCTTCTTGCTCACATATATACAAGGAGAAAGAGTATTTGATCCTTTTAGTGGGTATGTGTGTATGTGTGTGCACGTGTTTGTGTGTGTGCATGCATGTGAGTGCATGTGTGTGTGTGTCCAGAGCCGGAGGATAGTGTTGGGTGCCCTGTTCTGTTGCTCACTCTCCACTGTATTCCCTTCAGACAGCATGTTACACTGAACCTGAAACAGTTCTGAAACAGTGAACTCCGAGCATCTGTCCGTCTCCCCTGCCAATGCTGCAGTTAAAGGCATGTCCAGGCATGCCTGGCTTTTGTCAGTGCTGGGGATTTGAACTCAGGTCCTCATGCTTACGTAGCAAGTGCTCTCTGTCAGTGAGCCATCTCCCCACCCAGTTTTTCCTTTCTGACCTTGAATTCTCATTTAACAGAATTAGGAACCTGGGTTGGAAGGTGTAGCATGCTGGGTCTGCCCTGCTGCTTCTTTCCCCTCATCCCATGTTCACAGGTAAGAAAACGACATCCCATGACGGGTGCTTTACCAACAGTGAGCTGATGCTTGCAGACACCTTAACCTAGGACAGACTTTCAGATGGCCTGAGTTAAAAACCCTTCTTCTCTTAGGGAATTCTAGTCTTCAGAGTTCTGAGACTCGTGGTTATATGAAATATTTAGAATTACTAAGGTTTTTTTTTTCTTTCTTTTTTCTTTGTAAACTGAGACTAGCACAGACATCCACTGAGCAGACGATCTAAGAATGCATGTAGTTGTGACCTAATCTTTTTACACATAGACCTTTAATGACAGCTGTGTCCATTGCAATAACATTTAATTTGTCTTTGTCTGCTGGAAAATTAAAGCAAATTGATTTCTTGTTTCAGCTCCCAAAGTGTTTTCTCTAATGTGCAGCTTCACGTGTCAGGACATTTCCGTCCTCACACTGACCTTAAACTGTCTGGAGGAGCTCCACCATGGACAGTGAAGTTCTCAGCTGTGAAGGGGAATCTGCCCATTTCTCGTGTGTGTGTGTGTGTGTGTGTGTGTGTGTGTGTGTGCATGTGTATGAGCATGAGTGAATGTGTGTGTGAGTGTGTCAGAGTATATGAGTGTGTGTGTATGTGTGTGTGAATTGTGAGAGTGTGTATGAGTTTGTGAGAGTGTATGTGAGTTGTGTGAGCATGTGAAAGAGCGTGACTGAATGTGTGTGTTTCAGAGTATGTGAGTGTGTGTGTAGGCACATTCATAGCATGTGTGTGGAGGTCAGAGGACAGCCTTGATAGCGTGTTGTTATTCTCTGCTGCATGTGCCAGGCTATCTGCCCATAGCTTTTGACGAGTCCCTTGTCTGTGCCTCCTGTCACCTCATAGGGCCACTGCAATTATAGATTTTGGTGCTATACGTCCAGCTTTTAAATGGGTTCTAGGGATTTGAACTCAGGTCCTCACACTGGTACCACAAGTGTGTTTACCCAGGGAGCCATTTCTGCAACCCTCAGCTGTTCATTCTTGGACACACATTCTTCAGTCACCGTGGCTGACTCATAATAAGTGATCAGTAACTAGTGACTGTGTTGATCTCTGTTCTGTCAGTGTGTATGGGGACTTCTGTTAGACACTAAGACTGAAAAGCCACAGATGTGAGATTTGAAGTTCGGTAGAGGACAGTGACAGACACAAGGCAGACATGAGGGTGAGTCCTGCAGAGGAGTGCTGCGTGGATAGGCTCAAGGGTAGGAATGCAGAGGAAGAACTTTGCAGGTTTGGGGTGTGTCAAAGTCCAGCATGGCCATGAAAGATTCAGAAGTTCATCATAGGATCAAGTCGCCGGAATGAGTGCAGATGCTGAGCCTGAGGGTCTTGGGATGCTGAGATGGGGGCTCACAGCATCAGCAGGGAGGGTGTGGGAGGTGCTTCCCAGGAGAGCCTTGGGATGCCGAGATGACAATTAAGGCCACATCTTACAGGGAGCAAGTTGAACGTAGAGCTTCTAGGCTGAACAACAAATTGTAATGCCCAATGCAGTTCCCATACTTGGGAAGTCCACAGGAATAGTCAGGAAAGTAATTAACTCATTTGTGTTGTGTGATAGAGTACAATTAAATCCCCTTGATTGTGTGACAAGAAGGGACATCATAGAGCTCAACATATAAAGAACACTTGAGCACCAAGTAAAACAAACACAGAATTTCTCTCAGGATATAGCACCTTTTCTGGAAAGAACAGATAACAGCCTTCTCATTCCCACCCCTCCCCACACCACTTGGCTTCATGGTCTTCACTTTCCTGTGAAATGCCATGAACTTCTCTGTGGACTATGTCTTGACCTTCTGCAGCCCTGGATCAAGCTGTGAATGTGGGGCTGGAGCACTTGATTTTGCCTTTTCTTTCTCATTGGCCCAGCCTGGCCAGGGTTGCCATTCCTGGGAAGAGAGAATTCCAGATTCTTAGCCTGTTGGTCTTCACTTGGTAAACTGATTTTAAATAATGATCCCTGAGAGACATGACTGGACAGGAGGAGCCTCCTCTGTGCTGGAATGCTCCCCTGGAGGCTGTGTGACACATTTCCTAAGACCAAGTTCCAGATAGTGTGAGAAGCCCAGTGTGGTTGGAGAGATGGCTCAGTGCTTAAAAGCAGTGGCTGCTCTCCTCAAGGTCTGGGTTTGTTTCCTGGCACCAAGTAGCAGCTCACAACCATCCCTGTCTCTCGTGTTTGGGATATGATGCCCTCTTCTGGCCTCCCAGGGCATAAAAACATAAAAATAAAATAAAATAAATAAAACCTTTCTAAAACATAGCTCAGTGAAGTGAGACTGGGCCACATGGTGACGCTGGTCAATGAGTGCCTCCCCTTTCCTCCCCAATGTTCAAAGTAGCCCCGCCCCATCTCCCGTGTGTCTCCATCCACACTTAGCCTCCCCATCACACCTCTCTCCTTTACTATTATTTTCTCTTTCCTAAGTTTTATTGGGCCATAATTTACAAGCAGTAAAACTCTTTTTACATGGATAGTTCAATAAGTTTACTACTGTATGGCCTGTGTACTTACCAACTACAGGACAAGGATGTCTGTGTCACCCTCATTGTGTTCCAGGTACGTTGTCCCCTAGGTACTGTCCCAAGCTGGTCTCAAAACTTGGCATAAATGGAGCTGTGTGGTTACTCATTGTCTCAGATCTGGTTTGGGGAGTTGGTGCAAAGAAGCCCCTGTTGCTTGAGGGGGACACACTAGTCCAGGGGGTGACTGCTCATGCTTTCGGGTGGAACCTCACTTTCCTGGATGGATAATCATACTCATTTGTGAGGGTGCTGTGTCCTGCAAGGCACTTCTCAAAGTTCCTGCAAGCCAACGTGACTACAGGTTTAAAAAATGACTGAAAACCTTCGGGAGCCTTTTAGGGGTGTAGAAGAGGATGTTTTGAAAGCAGACGATGAGATATCTTCATCTTTTGTGTGCCTGCTTTGTAACCTGCACGTTTCTTCGGTGAAAGTCTATTCAAATCTTTGGCCCATTTTAGAGGGGAGGAGGGGTTTTGCATTCTTGTTGATGAGATCTGTTATTTCCACTTAGGGTTGCATTTCAGAGACCCTCATGGAAGTTTGAGGAGCTTACAAAGCCACAGACATTTCAAGCTTCCTTTTCTGAGGTGTTTGGTAAGCTCACGTTTACGGGGCATTTATCATGTGTCAGTCACAAAGCAAGATAGACTCACATCAGGTGATCTTATCTTCTGCTCCCCAGTAATCCTGAGAAATAGCTATTACCAACCCAGGGGTTACAGAGCTGGAGTATGGCAGAGAAAGCATTGCTGTGGAGTCCTCCAGGGTCCTCCACCTCTCAAGGTGGCACTCCAAGGCCTTCATTTATCCACCTCAGAAGTTAGCATGCTGAGAATTCTCCAGAGAACTGAAAGGTCTGAGGTGGTCATTTACATGTCACTGTCCAAGGACATCCATCTCTGTCAGCTAAATTACATTGCTGTGGTTACACAGGGGGACTGCCATAGGAGCAGCCAACCCTTGCATATTAGATCCGGCTTCAACCCCAGTTTTACTCCCACAAGGCTGTGGCGATCTTTGGCAAACCATGGCAACACTTTCATTTGGACACCTTCTCCTACCCCCTGCTAGGACTTTTAATTAATTTATGTGTGTAAACCTCAAACATCGATCAGGGTTTCTGAAACCTAAAAAGTGAAAATAACAGATATATCAATAAGAATGAAAACAGCCCATGTCCCCTCTGAAATTGGCCAAGGAGTTGAATAGACTTTCATCGAAGAAACAGAGATGAAAACCACCTGAAAGGATGATCCACATCGACATGAGGATAATTGACTATGGAGGCCGGAAGAGGGCATGAGTTACCCTGGAGCTGCCCAGTGTGGATGCTAGACATGAACTTAGGTCCTCTGAAGGGCAGCAAGCATTTTTAACTGCTGTACCATCTCTCCAGTAAAGATATTGATGAACTGGGCCGTGGAGATGGCTCGGCTCAGCTCAGCCACTAAAGTGCCTGTTGGAAAAGCATGAGGCCCTGAGTTCAGCTCTCCAGTACCCACATAAAAAGCCAGGCATGGCCATTCATCCCAGCAGCCCTAGTGCTGGGGAAGTGGAGACAGAAAGACACCGAAAGCTGGCTAGCCAGCCAGTCTAGCCAATCTGTGAGTATTGGGTTCAGTGAGAGACCCTGTCTCAAAAACAAGGGAGGGAGTGACAGGAAGACACCTGGTGCCTGCATGCCCCCACATGCACCCACATGCCCCTGCATGCACTCACATGCACACACACACACACAGAATAAATAAAATAATAAAGTGATGGTGACAGCATATGTATTAAATTCCTGACAGAGCAACCAAGTCATTCCAGTTGACCAGTAAACTCCTGGATGAGCCACATTTTCCAAGTTTTGGGATCCTCAACTCTGAAATTCAACCAAAACAGTTGGTCACTCCACTTACAAGACACATACCAAGTATCTAGACCTCTCTAGATTCTCAAGAGTGTCAGGGCCATCAGGTTGAAAGAGGTATGATTCCATGAGCCTGAAAATGACTCATCTTATTTTAGAGCTAATATCCCTGTGAACAATTGGCTTGAAATTATTAGAAAGAGGGCTCTGGATTTGCAAGAGTTGAACATCACTACCTTCTGAAAACACAAGGTGTCACTGCCGCAAGCCAATTGCACCAAGCTCAACACCCACATCAGCATGTGTTGGAACACTAGCCGGGAAGGTCCCCCTGGCTACCCAAGGGGGAGCTTGTTGGAGAATTTCTTCACTGGATAGTAAATGGTTGGTAATGTCATGGTGACCTCAGTGGGGGCCTTCTTTTGGAAGGAAAGCATGGAGCTTGGATCATGTGACTTGGACCCTTGGTTCTGCTTCTTTTAATTGTGAGCCCTTAGATGAGTCCCTGGGCAAATAGAATGTTTCTGCTTCTAAGAACTGCCTAGTGTAGGAGCTGAAATTCAGCCATACCTGTGTCATCAGTGCCTTGCATCAACGCTCACAGCAGGCTGTGTTGTGGTTATAGGTGTATATTGTAGTCTATGTCTCCCTGGTTTTGTTGGATAAGTGGGTGTACTCTTGCAAAGTTTTTCATGATACCACTGAAGTCATTGAGCAAAAACATTAGCAAAAAAACAGAATTACTGTTGAATTTTGAAGGCTGGATAAAAGGGTCCAAGGGAACCTGTGGTCATTCGTGGGAAGGGTGCCCTGGGATGATGTTGGTTGGCCTGGATCTGCAGCAGTCCACCAGGGACACTTTCCCCAGTATCTTACAGTGTGTCCCCTGTCTTCCTGTCTTCCTTGCTTTCTGGGTAGTAGACATCGCAACAGTGATCCTTCTCTTGTTGGTGTCTTTGAACAGACTGTGTCTCACTTATGCTCTTCTTCACTTTCATTTTACCTTAATTACTCACCAGCCTTGAGAACTTCCTTCAACATCTCAAGGAAGGGCTCTCTAATTTTAACTTGTTTGTCCTAACAGAAGTCAGGTCTCTGGTGACATGGTTTCATATGTTCTCAATTGGGTGATCAATCTATTTCAGTCTGTTGTTTTCTCAGATCGTTGTCTAACCATAATATAATACATCACATGTAGTAAGCATTCTCTCTCTCTCTCTCTCTCTCTCTCTCTCTCTCCCTCTGTGTGTGTGTGTGTGTGTGTGTGTGTGTGTGTGTGTGTATAAAATTCTTTTTGAGATGTAGCCTTTGTATGTAGTCCACGTTGGCCCCCAATTGTTACACAGCTGGAGCTAGCCTTAACTGCCAGTCCTCCTAGCTCTACCTCCCACCCAATTGCTAACATTATAGGTACGGGCCACCACGTCTAGTTTATGGAGTGCTGGGGGATTGAACCCAGGGCTTTATGTGTGCTAAGTATAAACAGTTTATACATAAAAGCATATTAACTGATGATATGACAAATCCATGGCATGGTTAAGAAGGTTTTTATTGTAGATATTAGAGAGAGAGAGAATAGCTAGAGGCATCTGGAAGTGTCCAGAGCAGAAAGAGAAAGAAGTAGACTGAACATGCAAGCAGACTGGACCTGGCCATGAGAAAAGCAGAAACAGAGGGAGAGGGAGAGAGAGAGAGGGAGAGAGAGAGAGGGAGAGAGAGGGGGAGAGAGAGAGAGAGAAGAATATTGAGGGAGAGCATAGCTGAAATAGCAGGGTTTTAAGGAGAATGAATACTTGGGGGAGGGAAGTCTGTGAGCTGGAGGGAGTCTAGGCTAGGGAAAGAGGTGAGAAGAGCTAGGATGCTAGCATGGACTTTGAAATGAGTAACAGGTACTTGTGATACTGAGGGAGCCTGGAGGTCAGCATGCACTTCGGTATGTTAATAGGTACCACAGAGAGCCATTTGTCCCTTCTGCATTTTGGAATTTGGGGAACTGGAGTTTCCTTTAGACCTGACTGGTAAGCACTTTAGCAACTGACTAAATCAACACCTTTCTGATATAGTTTTGACCTAAAAGGCTGGGTACAAATACCCATGTTAACTGACACTCCTGTATGTAATTCTGCTTTCTGGTCCAGACTGGCCCATGTCCTCACTCATCCCACATTCCAGTGGAGAGACATAATAAACAAGTATAAATTAATATATAAAGCAAATAAAAAGTAATTGGCAACCAGCGGCCCACTAGCTGACTCTAGGTGCGTATTCGGAATCCCTATCCGACTGTTTGGGCAAAGGCATCAATGCAGAGTAGTAAAGGGATGACCTGGAGTGGCCTTCTGCTTCATGGCCTTAGAACTTAACCTCTTCCTTGACATCTTTCTATTTTCTCTGAAGTGTTTAATCTTTCTGCAGCATTGGCATTGGGAAACATGGAGCGCCACCAACTCCACTTCCTGCATGTGTGTTAGACACCGTAATCAAGTCTGTTGTTCCTTCCTGGTAAGTTCAGTTCAGCCCTGGAGCAGGCATTCACTGACATTCGTTGGAGGTGGCATGCAAGTTGAAGCTTTGAGCCCAGCTTAGAGCTTTTGTAGCCCCGACTTTTTACTGGACACTCAATGCTTTAGCAACCTTCTTCTATTCCTGTCCTTGTTCACTATGATAGTCAACAGACATGGACAGCTATATAAATGTAACAGTACAAACCCGGTTCCTCATTCGCATCAGCCACAGTATAAATGCTCGGAAGTCACACATCCAATGGCTACTGTGTTGAAAGCTGGAGATAAGAACACTCCCCTCATCAAGAGATCTGACAGGCCTCAGCCACATGCTCTGACATCGTTCCTCTGGAGAGAACAGAGAGACTTTTACAGCTTCTCAGGATTTGCTTGCTTCCGGTTCTTGGTAAATTGCTTACAAATTGTTTTTGAACTACCGGTATTGTTGTGCAGGGAGGCCTGCTCAGAGCAAGATCTCATTCAGAAACTTGGGCTTACAGTGCTGCTATTTTTCTTGCTCAGTTGTTTCACTGAATTGCGAGGTTTGTCCTTGACCACTGGAAATGCTCTCTGGTGAAGGTGTTCCAGATGGCTTTCCTTGCATCCAGTTCAAAGCCTTTATTAGTGGGTGGTTGAACTGCAGCCTGAAGCACCGTTGACATCCCCTCTTAGCCATTTACTAATGACTGTCTTCACACTGGGGGATGGCTCTGATGGCACTTACTGTCAAGAGTGCACAGGCAGGGACAGTGAGCATCATCAGAGCATCCACAGCAATGCGGGGGAGTCACTGGTGAACTACACAACAGACAGAGTGCTGGAGTCACACACTTCTTTAACTTACAGCTCATGTGATAAAATTCCCAGTGTGTTCTGACCACCAGGGGCTTAACTATGAGTAAAAAACAAGAGAGGATATGAAAAAAAAATCTGATAAGCACCTTTTCCAGCCTTCTTTCTGTGTATTCATTCCTTCCTTTCCCTCCCCTTCATCCATGGAGAAGAGTGATCTCGTTCAGACTGGAGGAAGAACTGGAGAATTAGTTCTCCTCATCATTGTGTGGGACTTGCCATGCCTTTGTCTAGCACACCGAATGACTATCAGCAAGAAAAGAGATGGGAAAAAGGCCCCAGGGTGGATTTGGTGAATTCTCTCCCTGTTAGCCAGGATGAAAATGTGAATGACACCTTCCAGTGGTCTAAAACTCCTTCGTTTACACATCTTGTCAGCTGGGAGGCCCCTCAGCACCACAGGTAGTGCGCAGCAAGAACTGGAAAGCAGTGAGGGATGAGAGCACATTCTTCGGTCACACCAATGGTGTGGAGACCACAGACCAGGAGTGAGAGGGACCTGCTGGAGAGAAAGAGCAAGGAGGAAGGAGGTTACTGCTGTCTAAAGGGTAAATTTAAAGCACGTTTTATTAAATGCTGTCCAGGATGATGAACACTGGCCAATCCATGCTGGAGACTCCCAGAGAATGGCCACGAATTATGTTATTCAGGTGCTTATAAAGACTCCATATTTCCTATAGTCATCCAATTGGGGACAAGCATACAACTTGACCTACTTCCTGCTTACACCCCTCCCACCTATGTGTGACCAAGCACATCCTGTGCAGCTGGGGCAACCAATCTTGTTTATAGCAGTGGAAACACATGGCTTGAATGAATAGCAGCCCCCAGCATTCCAAGAAGTTGCCTGTCCTCAAGCAAGTAGGGCTTACAAGGTTTATCTGTCCTTAGGCAAGTGGGGCTAACAGGTTAGAGGCACTTTTTTGTTTTTACAGATCTCTTAAGCCGAGTAACTTAAACTTAAAACATAACTTTAGCCCTCACACATGCTTACCAAAAGTTGTAGCCAACGGGACTCTCATTGCTCACTAAGTCACCACCTTCTGGCTTCTGTATATGAACTAGCGTGTGACGCTGGAGTTCTTAGAGGTTTCAGCACCAGGGAGCTCTCTTCCTACTCCTGCTCCTGGATTTCTGGGTGAACTATGGCTGCCTGCCTCTATGACGCCAGTGGCTTTAACCACCATGAGGCTTAGATGTCTGTATGTGGCTCATAAGTGAGGAGGGTAGAGTGATTACTGGGTTTTACCTCCTGCATGGTCTCACCTTCATCTTGTCCACCTATGTTCCCTGCTTAGCCATTTTGTGTCCTCACTGGATGTTACTGAAACAAGGGTACCTTGCTCACAGTCATTACAGGTCAGAGTCACAAATCAAATTTTGGGCAGATATGTCTCCATTTTCCCTTTTAATTCAGATTGTAGATGTAAATCCTGGAATTTAAAGACATTGCATTTGGGGCACAGCCCCTGAGTTCTGTGGGGATTTGGTGTTTGTGGCAACATTGACATGTCAGAAGTTACTGTGCAGGTCCATGTGTCTCACTAGTGAAAGAATAAGAGGTAGACAGGAAGAGGAATTCTTCAGGGAAGGCACTGTTGAGGACCTAAGGACTCAGTGATGTTCGGAGATACTGGGAAGTTTTTGATGCATCCCTTTAATCGTGGCCCAGAGCTGGTGTTAGGGACAGGGACAGCCACAGAGCAATGTCGCACTTTCTGCCTTCTCATTTGACTTCCACCTTGAGTTTCTCAAAAAGAGAAAACAGAAAGCTCTCTGAAAGGTTAACTTCGCACCAGGTTAACCGTGAAGGTCCGGATTCCTTCAGGACAGCCCCGCTGCTCTCGTGGGGCCAGGCAGAGTGAGGAGAGTCTGACAGAGGTGTCGCTTCAGCCACAGAGAGTATCAGCCTCTCAAAACTGGCCTGGTTAGCTGCTGAATGACTAACCAGAAAAGCGGAGCATGGTGACTGAAGCGAGGTTTAAAAACATCACATGAAAGCAGCTATGTGTGACTGCTGGTGTTGTCAGAAGAAATTCTACCTATCTTCACCAACCAAATAAGTGAACAAGTTTGGTGAGGTGACAGATATATGTATGTGCAGACAGAGATTAAAGACACTTGCATCTATGCATATGTATGTATGTATGTATGTATGTGTGTATGTATGTATTGCTTGACTAGAATCAAGTTGAATGAGTTGGTGAGGTGACATATATTTGTATATATATACATATATATTATATATATTGTTTTCTTCATAGCTAACATTAGACTATGTACAGATAGATCTATAGACACAGCATATACATTTATAGATGTATGTATAGATACGTGTGTGTGTGTGTGTGTGTGTGTGTGTGTGTGTGTGTGTGTGTTGCTTGGCTCTTTCTACATAGCCTGAACTATCACATGGCACCTCAAATTGTACATGATTATTATTTTTTAATAAACAGAACTGTATTTGTTCTTATTGTGCAGCATGTAAGGAACGCTGCAGTGGATTCCTTAGCAGAGGTGGCTGTAGTTGTGTTTACTTGTCCTGATTAGTCACAAGAGGCTGGCCAGCCCTGCTGCAGAAGCATGCTGGAGCACAGACATGGAGTTAAGAGAGTCACTCTGAGTCTCTGGTGCTGTTGATATGTAGATTCTTGGGAGGAGACCTGGGTCCTCTAGCAAAAGGCAACAGTGCAGGGATGTTCTGAGGAGAGCGGCTCCTTCCTTTTCAGCACAGCAGTGGTTAACACTGACTGGACACATGGCCGCTTCATCTTGGAAGGTACACTGCTTTTCCCATGGCTGTGGCAGAGCATGTGACGAAAGCCACTGAGAGTCTGAGGAGACAGTCCTTCACGTCAGGGGGGCCATGGTGGCAGGAGTGTGGGACGCAGCTGGGCACATCTCATCCACAGTCAGGGAGCAGAGCAAGGTGACCGCTGCTGCTCTTTCTCCTTTTTAGCCAATGCAGAGCCCCAGCTCCCGACACAGCACACTACCAAGTGTGGCTCCTGCATCGCTCTAGACCCTGTCAAGTTGACATGAAAATTCCATATCACCATGACCAAGGCTCTTCCTTGTCTGGGACCTGACTACTAATTATGGTTCCAAGTGTCATTTCTCTGATTAGACTGAGATTCATCGGCACTCTGGTTCTCGAGTGATGGATGATGGGAATTGTTTCTAAACACCAGTCTATGACTTACACTCTTAATCTCTACACCACAGTACATGGGCTTTGTGTTTCAAACCAGTGAATTCAAATCCTGTAACTGTTACTTTCATTACATTTTGCTACAAGCATTTTCTTATCTTGTACAGTATGTGGATTAATCCATGTTTATGAATTTTCAAATTAGGGAAAACATTGTATCCCAAGTGGTTCACATGGAGAGAAACATGAGAGCTGGAGGGAGAGCTTAGCGGTTAAGAACTTGTACTGCTCTTGAGAAAGACCTGGTTTCTATTCCCAGCATCCAGGTTTGCTGCTCAAGCTGCTTGTCACTCCAGGTCTGATGCTCTCTTCTGCCTTGTGAGTGTCTGTACACACTTGGGCATACATCCATACTCCCACACAAATAAAATGGAATAAATGTCAAAACAAAAGCATAGCGTGAGGTTAAGAAGAACATGTAGACTTGTGAAGTATTGCTAATTAGCCAGACCAGTCAGGTTTCAGGAAGGGCAGATCCTGGGGTTAAAGATGCTGAACAAGTCTCCAAATTTCACTTCCGCTTGCTAAGCATGGGTTACAAAATATTTGATTCAAGCCTTTTGAGTTCATCTTGAAGAATTTAGTGTATCTAACTTACTACAATTTTGTTGAAGGAGATGACCACCAGTTAGTATGAGTTGTCCAGGAAAGGTGGTATAGCTCATGACATGCTCAGACCCTGCAAAGATGCAGGCTGTTGCCATTGCTCTTGGTTGCCCGGTCGAATCTGATAAACACCCCAATGCTACTGCTAGTCTTAACAGCCAAACTGTCATTGGCTCCATGGGATGGACAGGAACGCTGTGGTATTAGCTCCGTGTAGCTGTTGCTGGTTGTAACTGGGAGCTGTTGTCACAAGACAATAGTTCCCAAGACACAAGTGTATTCTCTGAAAACGGGATGAGGGTAGATTTTACTAGGAAGAGAAACTAGAAAGAGAAACCCAGGAGTTTCTACTTCATAGTTGGCCTGTTATGAAACAGTCACATCTTCCAAGCTTTTAAAGTTACACTTTTCTGTTTATTGTATGTGTATGTATGTGTGAAGGCATACATGCCACAGCACAAGTGTGTGGTCAGAGAACTTGTGGGAACCAATTTTCTCCGTCCGTGATGCAGGCCCTGGGGATTGAACTCAGGCCATGAGGAGTGGTGGCAGGCTCCTTTACCTGCCATGCTGTCTCACTGGCCCAACAGTCACATTTTATGAGGATTATATCATATATACTTGTAATTGTGTATTGCTTTATTTAGAAGTAAAATTTTAAATAACAATTTTTATTCTGTGTTTGTGCTAAGATTGAGTAAGAACCCTATGATTTCAAAGTTTGTGGCCAAGTACACATTCATGGGTGGGCAGGGTTTCCACTTTGAATTGATAAGTAAAAAGGCTGTCAACCTTTCAGGGTAGATTCTGGGACTTTAGGACACCATCCCTGTCCTAAGCAACAGCTGCACTTTCATAGTGCCTTGGATATACATCCATGTCACCACTCCCAAGGCACTTGAGTAGTATTTATCTCAAGTGCCCCTTGCTCCCACTGAGTGATGGTCCAATTATTATTTTTTATCAGCAATACCAGGACCAGTCATAGACCTAAAGGTTTGGTGTATCTCTTAACTCATTTAACCTTTTCAAGTCCTCATTTAGTCATTGCACTGATGGCATTTCAGAGGCTGAAGCAGAGTGAACGGTGAGGTGGTGGTAGCTCTGTTCTTCCTAGTACACAGCCTCACCCTTCCTTCTGCCTTTTGGTGGACACTAGAATAAGGGCAACACAGTGAAGATCTCTGACTTTTTGGTCTCTTGTCTCCAGGGAAAATTCAATCATGCTTCTTGATCTTTAAATTGTTCCATGGAGGTATCTTCTTACTACTTTGAAAATCATTCCTTTTCCCAAATGTGGCCACCTTGTTTCATGTATATCTCTGTGTGATCATGAATGCTCTAAATGTGCTTTCTTATGACACAGGTCTCCTTCATGAATAAATTTGCAAGCATTTGGGAGAAAATGGGATGAGGTGCAGCAACTACTTTGATTTACAGAAGAAAGTCCAGTCCCCTGGGATGAGGGACAGCAGGATTGATCATTCACATGAAGGCTTCTCAAAAAGAATTCATCTATTACCAGCTTACTCTGGGCCTTCCATTCTGTCTCACATGACTAACTAATCTATAATATAACCATTGGCTTCTCACTTGCTGCACTTGCAAGCTCAAGTTGTCATTGACAACTCTTTCTCCAGTCTAAGCTCATTGATTCATCCCTCAAGATTAATAAGGAAAGGGCTGGAAAGATGGACCAATTGGTGGGATGTCCATCCTGCAAGCATGAGAGACCTGGGTTAGATCTACAGCACTTATGCTAAACCAAAGTAAAGAAAGCAAAACTAGGCATAGCTGGTACATACATGGCAAAGCTGGGGGGACAGAGGCAGGGAGACAGCCAGTCTAGTTGAATCAGTGAGCTGCAGGGGCAGTGAGAGACCCTGCACCCCAAAATAAGGTGGAGAGGAAGAAACCCATGTCAATTAATGTCAACTCTTGCACACACACACATACACACATGTAAGGAGAACACAATCTCAAACCAGAAAGCTCTGGATGGAACCCTGGCTTAGAAACTTCATGGCTGTGTGGTGAAATTACTTAATATTTTATTGCACCAGTTTCCAGTTCATTAATCTTAAATATTTATGTATGTATATGTGTGCTTGAATGAGTTTATGTGTAGCGCTTACATAAGATCCCATGGAATTGGAATTACGTGTGGTTGTGCAGCCGCATGAGTGCTGGGTCCTCTGCTAGAGCAAATCCTCTTAACTGCTTAGACATCTCTCCAGCTGTGGGAGTTGGGATGTAATTGGCCCCCATAATCTCATAGAGAGTGGCACTATTAGGAGATGTGGCTTTGCTGGAGTGGGTATGGCCTTGCTAAAGGAAGTGTGTTACTGTGGAGGTGGGCTTTGAGGTTTCCTATGCTCAGGATACTGCCCAGTGTCTCATTCGACTTCCTGTTGCCTGCAAGATGTAGGACTCTCAGCTACTTCTCTAGCACCAAGTCTTCCTGCATGCCACCATTCTTCCTACCATGATGATAATGAACTGAACCTCTAAAACTGTAAGCCAGGCATGCCAATTAAATGTTTTCCTTATAAGAGTTGCCGTGGTCATGGTGCCCCTTCACAGCAATAGAAACCCTAATGAAGACATCAGCTCCCGGTCTCCAGTTCTTTAAATTCTAAGGAAGGTGCCCAAAGTTCAAAAGAAAAATGCATTATGTAGTGTCAGGAGATTAGTGGGTTTCCAGTAACTATTGCTGTATTAACTTATTCAAAAGTAGAATTAGGAATATGCTAAGCAAATGGGTAGTTAGATAAGTCAACTTTGTTCTTTCTTACCTTGTAAGCCCAAAGACTGTGGGCTGCTGGTGTTGTTTCACCTGCCAAAATCTTCAAGATTCTCTTGGCTTTATCCTCATGGTGCCAATATAGCTGCTGCAGCTCCAGACAGAACCATATGTAAAGTGAGCAAGTTATCCAGTATGCTTTTCTCTGGTGTCAGGAAAGCAGAATTATCTGGACTCCTCTTCCCGCGGCCCCCCAACATTGGACAGTTTGTATCACATCTCACCTCTAGGGGTAGAAGACACTAAAAAAGTGAGTGACTATTTGGCTTTCCTAGGCTTATCAGAAGAGATTAGCAAGGAGCTAGTTCACTGTCCTATTTGTCTATGGGATACTATGAAGAGGGGAAGGGAGTATAAAAGAGTATATGGGGCCTGGGGAGATGGTTTAGTCAGAAAAGTGCTTGCAATAGGGCCAGAGTTGGATTCTTCAGAACCCGTCTTTTACAAGGACAGCTGTGGCGGCACTGGGGGGGGCACAGAGACAGGTAGATCCTTGGGGCCCACTAAACAGCTAGGCTAGCCCACTTGTGAGGTTCAAGCCAGTGAGAGAACTTGTCTGAAAAAGAAAGAAAGAGAAAAATAATGATTTCTGAGTTGTTCCCTGACTTTCATGTGCACACCTGCTGTTTGTGAGACATTTCCTGAGAAGACATGAACCAACACCTTTTCATTCTAGACAGCAATCCTACCAGCTTCCAGCCTGATGGACCAATGGGAGTGGTTACAAGAGAAAGAGGTCTGTGAGCTCAAACTTAGGTCCTCATGCTTATAAGGCAAGCACTGTAGCAACAGCCATTTCCCCAAGCCTAGTTTGTAAGTCTCAATGATAGGGAGCATCTTTAATTAATGTGAGGATAAAGGCCTTACAAGGGGAGCGATCAGCGGGGCAGAGACAGCCTGTAGATGGGAGACAGGTTTGCCAGCTATTTTTTCTGGAGATTAATACCCAGACCTATAGCTAGAGTTTTCCTGCCAGGCCCACAGTCAGGACAAATCTCTCTCACCCGCCAGTCCCACAGCCGCTCAGACCCAACCAAGTAAACACAGAGACTTATATTGCTTACAAACTGTATGGCCATGGCAGGCTTCTCGCTAACTGTCCTTATATCTTAAATTAATCCATTTCTATAAATCTATACCTTGCCACATGGCTTGTGGCTTACCGGCATCTTCACATGCTGTTTGTCATGGTGGCGGCTGGCAGTGTCTCCTCAGCCTTCCACTTCCCAGAATTCTCTCCTCCTTGTCCCGCCTATACTTCTTCCTGCCTGACCACTGGCCAATCAGTGCTTTATTTATTGACCAATAAGCAACATGTTTGACATACAGACCATCCCACAGCACAGACCATATAAAGAACCAAAAAAGTAAACATTTGTTGGAAAAAAAAAGTCCATCAATAAATGAGCAAATGAACTGAAGGAAGAATGAGCAAATAAGAAGTACAAATGGCCAATCAATGCATAAAAACCATTTATCTTTAGCTACCACAGAAATGGAAATCAAAATGACATTGAGATTCCATTTCACCACCTAATCAGAATGTCTATTATCAAAACAAAAACAAACAAACAAAAAACAGTGAATAAAGACCATAAGGACATGAGGAGCAGGAATGAATCCTTCCTTATACAATCACTGCTGGTGGGGATGTCATGGAGTGCAGTCACTACAGATAGAACTGCATCAAGAGCCAGCTCTACCTCTCCTGAGTATAATTACCTGAGGGGATCTAAGTCAGCTTAAAAACATTCCAGTCACATTCACGTTTATTGCAGCAGTATCCATGATAGCCATGCTATGGAATCATCCTCAGTCCCACCAATAGGTAGAGATATTGTGATACGTGTAGTGCCAGATGGACTATAAGAAAGTCATTGTTTTAATTAGGCTTTCTACTGCTGTGAAGAGACACCATGACCACAGCAACTCTTATAAAAGAAAACATTTAATTGGGGTGACTTAAAGTTCAGAGGTTTAGTCCATTATCATCATGGTGGGACATGGTGGCATGTAGGCAGACATGGTGCTGGAGAAGAAGCTGAGAGTTCTCCATCTTGATCCTCAGGCAGCAGAAACACCTATGTGTCACATTAATCATAGCTTGAGCAAAGGAGACCCCCACAGTGACACACTTCCTCCAATAAGGCCACACCTACTCCAACAGAGCCCCACCTCCTGATAGTGCCACTCACTATGTGGCCATTTTCTTTCAAACCACCACAGCCGTCTATAGGAAAAGGGATGGAACTTGAGATTGTGATAATAAATAAAATAAAACTCAGACAAATGGCAAATGTTTTCTCTAATAGGCAGAAGCTAGATTTGAAAAGAAGCTTGGAAAGCAGGACAGTGGAGAAGGGTCATAGCTGTGAGATATCACTATGGATGCTGAGGTTCCTTTTCTGAGGGTCTTAGTCTCATTCACAAAATGATTTAGAAATGGACTCAAAAGGAAGCTCCAGGGCAATGACATTAGAGTTGAAAAAATGCAAAGACATAGAGTTGATATTTTTAAATGAAAAAGAAAAAGAAAAACAACAACAAAACAAAACAATATAGTGATCTGAAAATCCTGGCAGCCACTGGGAGATGGAAAGGTCGTGCCTTTCAGGTGAAGCATAGGCTAGAAATCACTTATTGACAAAGGAAAAAGTGGTACCAGGAGTGGAAGTGGGCAATTGAGTGAGGGAAGAGCCCCACCCACCCCCAGAACATCTGGTCACATAGCCCACTGTCCTTCTGTTGGTTATCCAGGGTGTTGTTATATGATGGCCACAGAATGGGCTTTTGGTCCTCTGCAAACTAGGTCTTGGTGAAGCTGTTTTGGTTTCTACTCCGATCAAAGAGGTAAACAGGAGAAGGAAATGGGAGTCTAGAAAGGTCAAATATCACATTTTCTCTCCTGTGGAATCTAGTTTAAAAAATATGTAAGACATAAAGGCAGAGGAGGAACCATTTGAGAGGAGAAAGGGGAATCAGTAGGCAAAGGGAAAGAGAGGGGTGTGTGTGTGTGTGTGTGTGTGTGTGTGTATAAACATGAGCAAAGCACATACATGTATGTATGTGATATGTATGTGTGAGAAGTAGCGTAATGAAATATTACTTATTATGCTTTGAGATGCAGTCTCATGTTGCCCAGGCTGGCCTGGGACTCACTGTATATCCAAGGGTGACTTTGAACTTTAGATCCTCCTGACTCTGTTTCCTAAGTGCTGAGATTACAGGCATGTAATCCCGTGCTCAAGTGTCTGCAACCCTAGCCCTAAGTGTGCCCTGCCAGGAGATGGGAAGCATAGACAGGAGAGTGTGGGGAAGCAGTGGCACTGGCTAGCCAGGCCAACAGTGTACAAGGGAGACCCCAAGCCAACAAGGTAGAAGGTGAGGAGTTACAACTGAGATGTCCTCTGACTCTATACCCGCCAAGAACATGCACACACACACACACACACACACACACACACCCCTCACCACACACAATAGGGTAGTAGAAACAGTAGGAGATATCATATACATATATATATATATATGTATATATAATATCAGTGTGGACCATTAAATTACCGACAGGAAATCATGCCCTTGACTGGCAGCTGTCCAGCTTTGCATTGTGTTCCTGGGTGTGACTTGGACCACTGCCCTGGAACCCCTGAAGCCTTTGTAGAATCGCCTCAGCTTGGGGGTGGTTACATGCACCTTCCTTTTGGTGACTTCTTGGGGCCATTCTGAGGGTGGTGAAGTCACTCTTGGGTCTGAGGAGGGGCCATTACGCAAGGCTGTGTCTAGGAGAAACCATTTAAACCCCTTTCCCGCGTGCGTGTCTGGGAACCTCTGTATAGAAATCTGAACCTATTTTGCAGCTTCAGTTCCTTTGTCCGTTTGCCTGTGCGAGGGAAGAGATTAGTGCTGCTTATTGGGGTCACTTTTGTTTCCTTATAGCGGGGAGCTTTTCCTATCCTTCCAAATTCTAGGTCCTGATGGAAGATCTGAGCTAGTCTCAGATCATTTGTGGATCCAGGGTTCCTCTAAGTGACGCCATTTTTAACCCCCCATCTCTTCCGCTCTAATCTGTTTCCTGATTTCTTAAAATTTGGGCTTTCTTTGGAAATGTTTCCCCTTTCTTCTCTCATTTGGGCTAAATGCCTGGAGAGAGAGCACTGGCGGGCAGCAGGGTATTTTTTTCCCCTCTAAATAAAAGATCACAGAAGGTGCCTGAGGACATTCAGACCTTGGGAAAGTGAAAATGAGAATTTGGATTCATTCTTTGAGGACTACTTTACATTTTCCAAGAAGCCTGTGTGGGTCTCCTCTTTTTTTCCTACAAATGCTTTGCCAGCGAGAATAAATTTAATTCTCTAGCACTCTAACAATGGCAAAATGTGGTCAATAAGGAAGGAAATAGGGGTTCATCTGAGAGTGTGAGCCTGGAAGTCCTTGTTCCGTGGTAGTAAAATCCTTAACAGTGAAATTCTCTGGCTTTGGGTTTCATGTGAAAAGTGTCAAGGAAAGGAAGTTTCAGCTGCCCTCCACCCATGGTCCCTCTTATGAGGCTGTGGCAATTGTCACTTAAAAACTAACAGCAAGCATGAAAGTATGTTTCCTCCCTTGAAAAACAGTCCCGAGGGGTGTGGATGAGGCTCAGTGGTGGATTACTTGCCTACCAGAGGCCCTGTATTCAAACTGCAGCACTATTAAAAACGAACAAACAAACAAAAGACTCCAAAAGCCAAACCCAACAAAACCAAAACCTAAAGGGACTGGAGAGAGATTCAGTGCTTATGAGCACTTGCTGCTCTTGCAGAGGACCTGAGTTTGGTTCCCAGCAGTCACATCAGCCAGTTCACATCCACCTGTCACTCCAGTTCCCGGGGATCTGGTGCTTTCTTGTGGCCTTGGTGGATACCCAAATGCACTTAGGCATATTCACACACAGACACACACACATACACATAATGAAAAATAGAATCATTTTTTAAAAATTAAACTTAATAAAACAAAACAAAAGGACCACCAAAACAAGCAAAAAACCCCAAAACCTAATATTGCTTTCGCTGGGTAAGCTGATGGATTGGGATGAAAAGAATCATACATAGTCTGGAAAGGAGGAATGGACCTGGGTCTCTGGGTACCTGTAGTCTACCCCTCAGCGCCTGGAACTCTTAGGTGCCTCTTCATTTGGAGGGCTTGGCCTTCTAGTAGAGGTGATAATCTGAGAGTTGGGGGCTCTAACATATTTTCCACCTGTAGTTAACTTAAAGGTATGTTTATATACTCTTATTTTTATTTTTACTTTTTTGGTTTTTCAAGATAGGGTTTCTCTGTGTAGTTTTGGCGCCTTTCCTAGAACTCACTCTGTAGACCAGGCTGGCCTCGAACTCACAGAGATCTGGCTGCCTCTGCCTCCCGAGAGCTGGGATCAAAGGCATGCGCCACCACCGCCCGGCTGTACTTTTATTTTTGAGGATAGTATCATATGGCCCAGGAATGACTTTGAACTTCTGTCCCTCCTGAGTCTACATCTACTGAATGCTGAGATTATAGGTGTATAATACAACACGTTTTCAGGCAGTGCTGGTGTTGAACCCAGTGTTTTGTACATGCTAGGTGGGCACTCTACCAACTGAGCTACATCCTCAGTCCCCAAAGCATTTTTACCAAGCTTATGGCTATATATATACACACACACACACATACACACACACACACAATCACTAACTGGAACACAAATTCCAAGTCACAGACACAGGAGTAAACATCCCATGTCAACAATCATAAAATTATTAAGTGCCCTAACTAAATGCTCTGAGGAATTTGCTTTGAGATGGTTCTACTACTTAGCCCAGGTTGACCTCAACCTCATAAACCTCTTATCTCCCAAGTGCTGGTTACAGGTGTGTGCCACTATGCCCAATTTTTGAGTGTTTTTATGTCAACATTCAAAAATCACAAAAACCTTTGAACTTATAAAATAAGGAAGTGGGTGTTGATGGTTACCAATACACTAAGGGAAAAAAAAAAGGACTACTCAGTTACAAACAAACTCAGGGAATAAACTGGTCACTTGGCCAAGAACTCAGTAGGTCTACACAAGCCACAGGGAACAATGGATGGATAATGGATAGGAGACAACGAATGAGTGTGAACTCGGCTCCAGCTCCAGCGGAGACCAAGCAGTGGGTGAGATACCTTCTTCCAAGGAAGGCTCGTGTGGCAATGTGGCTCTTTCCCCCAAACCCTCTTCCATTTCCTTCTCTGTCTTCGATCCCCACTCCTTTTATTCATCTCGTCTTTGACATCAGCATACACACTAAGGTCTATCTTTAGTGATAGGTGTAGACATGTAGGAGGTGCCATCTACTTTATGTATTGTACTGGATTTTGTGTACTATACTATACTATCTAATTGGTTTCTTACTTTGCCCAAAACAATATTCTTGATGACTTGTGTTACATGCCTGGCTGGTTTGCTTTGGTAGCAACTGCATATTCTTTCAGGTGTCCATACTCCCCCTCAGTGATTGGCATGGAGAGGAGACTCCAGCCTCAACCTCTGAGAAAGAAACATGCCACCCTCTGTGTCTTTAAAAACGGCCTCTGGAGTATACATTCAGATGTGCATTGCCTTGTCCTAGCATGTGTATGTTACATGCTACTGAAAAGCTTTCCAGAGTGATAGTACCTGTGTGTTTCATCTCAGTTTTGCTGGCTGGCTTATGGCTAACACACATGAAGACCATTCTTATCATTGCTTGATTTTCTCCTCCTTTTGAAGCTGGTCACCCTAGTGAGATCTCACCTGCTCTAGGTAACACTGTCTCTGCCTCTGAGTACCTGCTTTTATGTTTGTTAGCCCTTTGGTTTTTCCCTCCCTCCTGCAGGGTATGTTGGGTGTTTTATTTTGAATAATAAAGTGATGTAAGTTGGGAAGTTGCCTGACATTTAATGGTTTCCTTACCTATCTAGAGGCTTTACGTGTTAATGTCCTCCATGTCATGCTACTTTTCCTGGGGAGAGGTGAACAAATGTCTGTGCACCCCAGATAGGGAACTGACCACAGACCAAAGTAACTTTCCACCTCCAGCTGGGAGGCAGGGCCTAGAGGTGGGCAGAATTTCAAGGGAGGGTTCTGTTTTCCTGTTGCCTCTTCTTCTAGGGAGAATGAATGGGCACATTGCCTTACCATAGACCTAGCTATCACAATGCTCAGTTGTGTGCTCAAGAGAGAGAGAGAGAGAGAGAGAGAGAGAGAGAGAGAGAGAGAGAGA
>CABHPH010136074.1:28911-41210 GCA_902168325.1 Peromyscus nudipes
GAGAGAGAGAGAGAGAGAGAGAGAGAGAGAGAGAGAGAGAGAGAGAGCACGAGCTTATTTTGATGTCATGAGTAAGGACCAAGATTATCTTTGCTCTAAGATGATGATAGGATAGTCATATTGTCTAGAGAGGAAAGCAACATCCCCAGCAGGGCTATAGGATTCCATCTATCTCCTCACTACCAAGGAGAGAGTTAAAAGTTTTTTTTATTTACCACTGGCTTCTATATATTCTTTTTGTTTGTTTGTTTTTTGTTTTGATTTAGAGACAAGGTTTTATGTAACCAAGGCTGCCCTTAAAGTTCTGACCCTTCAGTTCTATCTCCATAACACAGGTTTGCCCACCTAGGCCAGCTGTATGAGCAGCAGTCCCACTGAAGGCAATGTTTGATCCTGATAGAGAGTCTGATGTGAACTTTTCTTGGGCACTGTTACTAATTTCTTTTTTTTTAAATTGTATAATTAATTTAATTTTACATATCAGCCACGGATTCCCCTGTCCTCCCTCCTCCCACCCACCCCCCGCCCCCTCCAATCCACCCCCCCTGCCCTCCCCCCAATCCACCCTCCATTCCCACCTCCTCCAAGGCAAGGACTCCCCTGGGGAGTCAGTCCAGCCTGGTAGATTCAGTTGAGGCAGGTCCAGTCCCCTCCTCCCTTCACCTAGGCTGAGCAAAGTGTCCCAGCATAGGCCCCAGGCTCCAAAAAGCCAGCTCATGCACTAAGGACAGGTCCCGGTCCCACTGCCTGGGGGCCTCCTAAAAAGTTCAAGCTCATCAACTGTCTCACTTATCCAGAGGGCCTGGTCCAGTTCCATGGGGGCTCCTCAGCTCTTGGTTCATAGTTCATGTGTTTCCACTAGTTTGGCTATTTGTCCCTATGCTTTTTCCAGTCATGGTCTCAATATCTCTTGCTCATACAATCCCTCCTCTCTCTGACCGATAGACTCCTGGAGCTCCACCTGGGGCTTGACCATGGATATCTGCATCTGATTCCATCAGTCACTGGATGAGAGTTCTATCACGATAGTTAGAGTGTTCAGACACCTGATCACCAGAGTAGGTAATTTCTTACATGACTTTTAGACTTCTTTCTCAGTTTTGTTATATTTAAAATTAAGAAAAAAAAAAGGAATTAGCAAATACTTTGAAGTCAATGATATCCCAGCATCTGGTATTTAGAATCACAGTGTTCCTCTTTCCCAGGTCTGCATCTAAGACCTAGGAGAACATCACCTGTATCACATCTGGAGAGACAGGCAGATGCAGAGAATGATGACTCAGCAGAAGCCACTGAGGAACAGGGCACCTCCCTGTGCAGTGTGTGAATGGCTGGAGGCACACTGTGGACAGACCTGAGCTAATACATCCGGGATGCTCTGGTCATGGGGGAGCACAGCTTCCACACTTCAGAGCTGTGTGAATCTTAAACTGGAACCCCAGTTCTCACAGTGACTACTGGAGGAAATCTGCCTGGGCTTTTGATAGAGTGAAGGAGTCATGACTCTGTGTGCTCAGAAATGACGTCTTCCTGACCAGGTCGGTCCTCAAAGGAAATGATTTTACCAGTGTCTGACAGAATGTCTTATCAAAACCCAACAAACAGGGGAGCAGGATCCCCCAGACAACGGTCTGATCGGGAGCTGTGCAGGGCTGAGGGGAGTCAGCACCCCTTGTTCTAGGTTCCTTTCTGTTGCTGTGATAGAAGGCTCTGACCAAAGCAACTTGGAGGGGAAAGGGTTTATTCGGCTTACCCTCCCAGATAACCTTTCTTCCACCATAGAGGGAAGTCAGGGCAGGAACTGAAGCAGGAAGCATGGTGGAAGCATTGCCGTGAGTTTGAGGCTAACCTATGTGACACAGTAAGTTGCAGCCTAGCCTGGGTTATGGAGTGAGATCCTGGGTCAAACAAACAAACAAACAAACAAACAAACAAACAAACCCCCAGATCAGGGCCTGGAGAGAAGACTCAGTGGGTAAGAGCATTTGCTGCTGTTTCAGAGGCCTTGAGTTCAGTTTCTAGCACCTACATCAGGCAGCTCACAACTGTCTGTAACTCCAGCTCTGGGAGTCCAATACCCTCTTCTGGCCTCTGAAGGCACATGCACTCACATGTGTATACACACACACACACACACACACACACACACACACACACACTTTTTAAAAATCATAAAGATAGACGGGCGTTGGTGGCGCACACCTTTAATCCCAGCACTGGGGAGGCAGAGGCAGGCGGATCTCTGTGAGTTCGAGGCCAGCCTGGGCTACCAAGTGAGCTCCAGGAAAGGAGCAAAGCTACACAGAGAAACCCTGTCTCAAAAAACCAAAAAAAAAAAATCATAAAGATAAAATAAACACAGCCACCACAACAAACCCCCCAAAAATAACTTCCCCCAAACCAAACTAAAATAGTAACAAAACCCATCAAACAATTATAACAACAACAAACCCATACAAAAATATCTCTGAACACAATAAAGAAAAAAGATTTAGAATATTAGAAATGATTTTCTCTCTCCCAAGACACCTTTGATAAGCAAAGTTGAATAGGAATTTTTGTTGCTCAGGCAGTGTGAGTTAGAATGTATGTAATGTCTTGGCTTCCTAGGAAGACTGATTATATGTGGTGAGATGCCTGTTGAATAGACTGATGTTTACATCTTAAATATTTAGGAACCAAGAATTTGGGAGAAGCAGACATGATCTACTCGTGTTTCACCCGTTTGAAATGTGCACGTGAGGGCTTAGGCTCTTGGTGGAAAGGCAGAGTATGTCAGCAAGAGCACAGAGAATAAAAACAAAACTGCTAATTGGTGATTAACAGAATAGTGCAGCATCTCTTGACCGTACGGTGAAAGCTTCTCTTCTTAAGAATAAACATTTCTAATGAGATCCCAAAGACCACAGGGCAAGAAGAAAATGGGATAGTAAAGACTTTTTAATAACCTAAAATAGCCGGGGACAAATAAAGGCAGTTTAACGGCTTTAGAGAAAGTCACTTGCAACAGTGTAGCAGAAAATGACACCACCACTCATGCAGAATCTTTCATTCTTCAGCCTGCTGACTTGGCATGGTTCCCCTGAGTCATCTCAGTAGCTGAAACAGCTTCAGATAGCAGAAGCAAAGGGATTAGGGAACCCTGAGGACATGGAGGGGCCGTGGCATAGACTATCATGTCGAAGGGAGAAGAAATAGACCCCCTTTCAAAGGAGAAGTCGAGGAAGAGCCCAAAGCTGGGCTGCTAGCAATGAGCAAGGCTTTCAATGAGTGTCACAGGGACCCCATGAAGCTGCGTGGGTGGAGGAGGAATTAGGAACTAAAGCAGTAGAGGAAGAAGAAGAGGAAATTGGTATATATAGGTCAAATAGTTCTTATTTTAACTATTTAAGACCAGGAGTATTTTAGGTTCCAGAATCTTTCTGACTTGGATACCTGCATAGAGCTACTGGCATAAGATCCCTAGCCCAGAAATCAGAGTGATTGTTTGGAGGTTCTAGGGGATGAGGCACTCACATGCCCTTGATCTTCTGGGAAGGCCATCTTAGACTGAGCATACAGCTTCAGGAGGAGGCATGGAGTGTTGAGGAAGGAGAGGAACTCCACCCTGGTGATGAGTGGCGCAACAGATATCTCAGCCTGATACCCCTCATCACCTCCAATCCAGAAATCAGACACGCTCTGAAAGCTCGTTTTTTTTTGTCATGACCCTCAAAAATTTTTGGCTTTTGAAACAGTTCAGATCTGGTAAGCTCTACCTAGGAAGAGCAACGAGACAAAAACAAACCACAGTCAAATGACAGGGACAGAAATGCGGGAAAATGGGACTCTGCGTGCGCGTCCCCCAGATGTGTGAGGCACAGCTATTCTTTGAAGTTTGGTAAACCTGTTATTATATGACCCTCGTCCCTGGCTTATAATTCACCCCAAATGACTTAGGCATCTGTTGAGAAGAGGAGACCGTGTCCGACAATAGTTCTTATCTAGGGTACCAACTCCATGCCGGGGGCTGTGCTAACTGTGCGTCTGTGTGTCCCCTTCCATGCACGCAGCAGTCAGAGGCCCTAACTGAGGTCTACCTTGTTGGAAGCAGGGTCTCTTGTTGTTCACGGGTACATATAACAGATTACCTGTCCCATGGGTTTCTGGGAATTTTCTCTCTGCCTCTCATTCATCATAGGAACACACTTTGACTACAAACATGGGTCCTACTGTGTCTGACTCTTAAGTGAATTAATGTATGTCTCATTAAGTCTAGCTCAGTGCGTCATGATGCAGGAGCTCTGTGGAGCTGGGGCTTCCAATTTGAGCATGCCCAAGGGCTCATTAGTGGAATAGCCACATGCCTTTGTAACCCAGGGCTCCTGAGCTTGTGGCTGCCATCTGAAACCCTCCCACTAGTGTGCTGTTATTGCTGCTGTAGAAGCCACAAACATTTTCTGTTTTCACTGTACAGGAAGGCATCCTACCTGTCAAAGAGTAATTTAAAATGTTTAAAGTTGAGGGCCTTTTCTCTTCCCCGCAGCATTAAATGAACTGATAACAATAATGAAAGCTATAGTCACCAGGACTTCCCAAATCCCGGCATCCCGGCTGCTTACTGCTGTGGCGGAAATGTGACAGAAGCAGCAGAGAGAATGACAGGCTTGTCTGTCTCCGTCCCAGGCTGTCACGGCAGGGAGGGTATGGTGGATCTGTGAATCGAGAGCAGAGAGCTTGAGATCAGCAATGGGGCTGGGGCCAGTCCTCAGGGTGGGCCTGCTCCAGAAGCCTGTGTCTGCCATGAGGCTCCGCCTCCCAGAGGTCCTACAACCTTCCAGAACAGTGCCACCAGCTGGGGTCCACATTTAAAGACATGAACCTGCGGGGGACATTTCATATTCAAACCACTCTACTGGTGAGTCCTTTCACAGAGATAACCTCATTCAGTAATACTATCAGCTCTGGGAGGCGAAAAGTAAGATAACTGAGGAGGCCAGTGGAAGCTGGCTCACGTGGATTCATCTCTCAGGATGATGAGCCTGGCATCCATGGAAAGTCTGTTACTATGTTCCAAGTACTCCTCTATCATCTGTAAAAGCCAATAAAATAATAAATACAAGCATTCAGTTGCTAATTAGAGTAATGTCTGCTAATTAGAGAATGTATTAATTGCTCGATGTTAGCTGTAAGAAGTATGCTACTCCAGTGCTGAGGTGTAGCTCAGCCGGCGACATGCTTGCTTTGCAAACATGAGGACCTGGATTACATCCCCAGAGTCCACATGGAAGAGCTTGGTGTGATGGCACAGGTTGGACCTCAGTGCTGAGGAGGCAGAGACGTGAGGATGCTTGGGCTCGCTGCCCGTGCTCTGCAGTCAGCAAGGGACCTTTATTCAAAAGCAGCAAGAGACACCTGGTGCCTGAGGACTCCCTCGTACATGTGCACACACTGGAACTGCCCATACACACAAAATAAAATCACAAGTATTTATTTTATCATTTTAGTTATTTTTAAAGATACGGAGGCTGGAGAGATGGTTCATTGGTTAGGAGCACCGGCCACTCTTCCAAAGGACTAGGGTTTAGTTCCTGTTATCCACATGACAGTTCACAGCCACAGGCACACATGCAGCCAAAACACCCATACATAGAAAATAAATCAAAAATTGAAAAAAAAAACTTTAAGAAAAGATTTTTTTTGTATGTATATGTATATGCTTCTATATATGGGAATGCACGTGTGTGTGTGGGTGTGGGGGGGGGTTGATCCCTTGGAGCCAGAGATACAAGTGTTTGTGAGTTTCTCAGTGTGGGGGCTGGGAACAGAACTTGGGTTCTCTGTAAGGGTGGCCAGCAATCTTAACCACTGAGCCATCTCTCCAGCTCCTGGGTTATTATTTCAGTCTATGAACTTGGGATGTATGTAGCTCAGTTGGTAGTATGCTTGCTAATACGCACAAAACTCTGGGTTGATCCTTAGTTCCACATACATACCAAGCTTGGTGGTGTGCTCCTGTGATCCTAACACTCAGAAGGTGGAGGCAGGAGGACCAGATCTTGGAGGTCATTCTTGGCTGCATGATTTGGGCCAGCCTGGGCTACATGAGATTTTGTGTCAAAGGAAAAAAGAATATGATGATCTGGGAAAAAACCCTGAAATTCAGGAGTCAAATAACATGCTCAGTATCAATAGTCCTCACACAGCAGCAAAGCCCAGCCTTTACATCTCTCTTCATGCTTCAAACCTCCCTGTCTGCTCCCTGCTCTCTGCCGAGGTTCCCTCCCAGGACTTACCTCATTGCTCTGCTTTCCAGGTATTAGCCAGGGTGATTTCCTCCCGGATTTAAACTCTGCACGGTGAGTCTATGAACTGTTGCCTGTTGTGCCTGGGCATGTCAAGGTCAAGACAATGAATAAATTAGGAAGTTGACACAGTTGCTGGTGACCCATTTTTACCACATTCAGAAGCACTTCCCTTTCAAAGGAAAGTAGATCCAGTGAAACTGCCTCATTTAGCTAAATCAGGTTGCTTCTATCTAGAGAAACATTAGAATAGGTTTTTCAGCGGTGGTTTGTTCATAAATGCATAATGGTAAAGAAGAAGATGTTAAATTTGAGTAACTTTGAAGTTAAAAGGCGAGAAAGAGATACATAATAGGCACTATCATCCATATCCAAAGGACAGAATAGCATGAAGAGGTACAAATATGACATGTCCCGAATCATGATGTTCAGGGGAGTCTGTCTGATGACAGCATAATGAGCCTTTTACAGGTTAACTATGTGAGCTCAGGCTTCTATTTCCTATCTTCTTTTAAACAAATTTTTGAGGAACCATAGATATTGGAGACCTTTGTATGAATGTATTTATTTGAGTAAAAGAAAAGAGTCTGTATTGACTAGTGGCCATATCCAGAATGTTCCACCCCAAACCTAGTGGGCATGCCATTACAGGATGATATTCATTAACTGATATTTGCTGCATCTTGGGCCTGATCCCACTAAACCCAGATTATTCATTCATAGATTCTGCCAGATGCTTCTTCTTGCAGTCAATGCCCAACCCTAAATATAAAGCAGAAAGCTCACTAGTAAACGCACACAGTAAGTATACCAGAGTAGGGCTTGCTGCTACCATCCATGACCCCATGGGCACAGGTGATAATGAGTCATCTGGTGCCTAGTGAGGCTTTAACCAGCTGAGAGGAATCACAGACTGAAATATTCAGGGCCAGGAGGACAAGACTGTCACTTCCACCAAACTAGGACAGATCCCTATACTGTTTGGATGGGTACTAGAAACTGTCACAGCTACTTGTGACCTCTGTGGGATACTTCCTTGCATCACTGTGCCTTGGGTTCCCTAATACACACACACACACACACACACACACACACACACACACGTGAGTATATATATATATATATGTATGTATTTATGAGTGAGTGATCTGTGAGAGCACTAGGCCTATGAGGAGCCAGGCCCTCCCACCTATGCCTCAGCCCTGGCCCTGTCATCTTATACCTCAGCTACCCAAGTGGTTCCTTTTCTCACTAGAAGCCATGGACTCTTAAGTGACTTTGCCCATCTCTGATTTTATGTTAGTTGTTACGTGTGTGCATTCGTGTGTGTACACATATGTGTGCAGGGCATGGGATGTCTACTTCAATCACCCTCCACTCTAATTTGAGATGGTGTACTTCTCTGGAGCTAATTGATTGTCTAGATTAGCTGCCTGGCAAGTTCCAGGGATCTTATTCTGCCTCCTCAGCACCAACGCTACGGCACATGTTGCTGTGACTCTTTCATAGTGGTTCTGAAGATCCAAACTCACATCTTCATGCTTGTATGGCGAGCACTTTACCAACTCGGCTTCTCCCCAGCCCTATCTCTGATTTTAAAAGTTCAGTTCACAAATCAATCAATCAATCAAATTAACAAAAGTTTTGCCTAGCTTCCAGATAAAGAAATCAATGATAATACATTTGTTTTTTAAAATGTCCACATAGCAGAGTTAAGCCTGGTCAGGGTCCTTTGGTGCTGGTAAAACATACAACGTCCTGCCCAAATCTGTAGAAATGAGACACATTCATGTAAACCTTCTGTTTTTAACTTCCCGAAGATGAACACAGCCTCTAGTGGCAAGCTTTGCTTTCTCTTCTTAAATGCTTGTATTGAAAACAAAAAGCACTCGGTGCCTCCCCTCCAGCTTGGCACAAACATGTTTCCATGTTCTACAGAGTGAAGAGTGAACAGCTAGCTGAGCCTTTCCTGGCCACTTCCCAGCAGGTGAGAGGCAGGGCTCACAGGAGTCATGTACAAGTTGGGCTTTACTCTGTAGACACTGGTGTAAATGCCGCCTCCTTCCCAGTTGTGACCACATGACTGCATATGGTGTTTAATTCCGCTGCCTCTCAACTTCAGGGTTATATTGGACAACATGTTTTGCATAACTCTAAATATTCCACCTCTTCTTCCTCTTGCCTTCAGGCTGCATGCTTAGAAACTACTGTCTCCTGCTTGGGAGCCATACCTTTTCTGGGGCTACCCATCTCTTTAAGGAAAGAGAAAGCCATTATCTAGGTATCACCTAGCTACGCTCCTCAGCTACTATTTTTTTTGAATGTCCAGCAGCCATTTATTTGGTTTTTATCCGAACTAAGAAGTGGGTCCCCAAGTGAATCATCTTCCCATTCCGAGGCCCATATCCCAGCGTTCCCTGTCTGTGAAACCTGTTATCCTGTGAGAATACAAAGTCAGGCTGTGTTCTTTGACACTAAATATCACACAGCTGTATTGGCTTTTTATATGCTGATGCTGAGCCACCAAACATCGTGTGTGGGTTATGGCTGGGGTTTGTTTCCAACTGGGGAGTTAAGATGAGTGCGTTCCTGTCTGTCATACTAGAGCCAGGCTCATGGCATTAATACATTTGAGGCACATAAACCTGAATTATGAAGAAGAGAACTATGTTCTCATTGCTAGCAATTCTTTGCAAGTCATGATCCAGCAGCGCTGTGCGTTTTTTAAGCTATTGAAATCAACTCCGAGTGATTGGGGAAGGCTAATATTTCTCAATTCCCTGGGATCCTAATATGCATATCTCTGAAAGGAAGTGGAATATAATGGCCTTGCCAGGCTGTCTGTAGTTGATGGGACACCCAGCGCCGTCCAGCCACAGGCTGCACTAAATGTGATTAGGAGCCGTCACAATGCATTTAGCCTTCATCAGTTAGAGAGAGAATCCAGGCCAAAGGTCATTCTCTCCAGCAAAGTGGGCACTTAGTGCTTTTATTTGTGCTAATGGTAAATGATAGTTAATGAAAATCATTTATAAACCTTGTCCAAGCTGGCGTTTCTCGGCTGAAAACAGCAGCTAGCTGCTCCTCTCTGAAGGGACTGTAATTGCAATACGGTTGACGCCATGTGATAGTAATTGGGCTCACAGCGTAATGAACTGTGTGTCCAGTAACTCATTTCCACATAGTGGGAAAACAGACTGAGGAGTAGCCTTCCCGATGGGAGTCCTCTCTGGCTTCATCTAACCCAGCAGTCCTGGTTTGGAGCGAGATGTTTCTCCCTGTACGGTGTGCCTGGTCTGAAGCCTTATACTTTTGGATCATGGCTGACACCTAACTCTAATGATGATTAATAGCCTCTCCACATACACTAGCTGTTTTAAAGGTCATTTAATCTTTATGTAGCGACTTAATTGAAAGTTTTATCCTTCTTATACACCTGGCATTCATTTGGGGGAGGAAGAGATATAGTTAGAGCCAGCTGATGAGAAATCATTTATTTGGTACCCTTTCCACAGATTTCCTTCTTACTCATTTAAAATGAGACAGGCTGGTGAGATGGCTCAGTGGTTAAGAGAACTTGCTGAACTAGCAGAGGATCTGAGTTCAATTCCCAGAACCCACATTGAGCAGTTTACAATTGCCTTTAATCCCAGTTCCAGGGGCTCTGATGCCCTCTTCTGGCCTACATGGGCATGCATAATTATGTGTGGACACACGCATACACATTTTTCACACACAAAGAGGGAGAGAAAAAACAAATAGCAACCCATTTCTATTGCTTCTATGTCTTTTCCAGTTGGTGTGGTAGTTTCTCTTGGTGACTTATAAACTTCAAGGCTTTCTGCCCACTAGTTCCCAAGGACCCCAGAACCTTCCAAATCAGTGCCTCCGTCTGAAAACCAACATGGCAATACCCATGTGGTACTACTATATGAAAACTGGAAAAAGGCTATCATTTGGAAATGACTAGGTTGATAAAGGATGTATCTGGGCCCTAGCTTATGGCTACTGCCTGGTAGGTACCCTTACATACTGCACAGCCATACAATATGACAGCCTTGCTGGTGATTGGCAGAGCCCACATTTGAATCACAGAAGAAGTGCTGTGCTGTCAGTGGAAACAGAATGTATTTTGAATAGACAAGCCATGATAAAGAAATAAGAGAAACAGATAAAAATATTTTAGAAATACATTGTGTTTAACATACTATGTCTCCTCAAATGACCATTTCAATGTGTAATCAATATCACTCGAGCCACAAGATGGGCAAGGAACTCAAGAGACCATAGGACCCCAACCAAGGATGCTTCCAATTTTTCAGTGTCTCTGTGGGTTAGTGGTGTAGACCAGAAGTGGTGAGAGTGTGTTGGGATGATTGCATCCTTAATTATTTTTCTCGTCTCTGTGGCCAACCTAACAGAACATTTTAAGGGAAGAGATTTTTACTTGGCTTATGGTATAAGATGACACAGTCCATCAGGGTGGTCTGGTTAGCTCCATCTGCAGAGTCAGGGGCATGATGTGACAGCTCCACTCAAGAGGCAGGAACATGAGGTATTATCTCTACTAATAGAGGCAGGGGCATGAGGTTGCAGATCCATCTGCAGAGGCAGGGGGATTGAGGTGGCAATTTCTTGACAAATATGGAAGCAGAGCAAAGCTAGAGGTGGGTGCTACCTTCAAGACCTGCCCCTAGAAACCTGCCCCTACTTGTTAGACCACAGGACCAAAGGTTCCACAATCCCCCAAAGCAGGGACACAGGCTGTGGAGAAAGTGTTTAAGCCCATGAGCCTGGGTGACATTTCACATCCAAACTCAAACTGTAGCAGGCTGTTAGATGATGTTCTGGAGTTCATTCCTGAGGCATCGGAGATAGATGGGGCCGAGCATTTGGACCTCTTCAGTGACTGCTAGTGTGCTTTAATGAATTACACTTACTGTGTGGCTTTCCCTAACTGACCTATTTCATTCTCTTTTGAAACGGAGTGAGTGAGAGGAAGTGTCATCAGTCTGTGACTGGTCATAGCACTTTGAAACATGTTTGGGATTCTTCTGAAGCTCTCTACAAAGTGATGACCTCACTTGAGAGGGTTTGCAGAGCTTTAATTACTGGCTGATTACTCCAGTGCTGTCTGGGAAGCTTGCCACGATTGGAGAGGAGTAATTGGGTGATATGGCCAGGGTTACTGTGAATATCCCACCACTCAGGAAAGAAGCAGGTATAAAGCCTTAGCTCTTCTGTGACCTTAAAAGTTTCTTACCAGGTAATGGTAAAATAGCTCGTATGGAGGACGTTATAGGGACTGTTAGGAACTCACCTGTAGCACACAGGTCTGTGCACATTAGAGAGTAGATTAAGTTATCACTCATGTGTGTGTGTGTGTGTGTGTGTGTGTGTTTGTGTATGTACATGCACATGACCCAAGGTCAGCCTCAGATGTTATTCCTCATAGGCCACCCCCCCTTGCTCTTTCTGGGACAGGGTCTCTCACTTGAACCTGGGGCTGGCTAATTTGGCTAGGCTGACTGGCCAGTTAGTCCTGGAGATCCACCTGTCTCTGCCTCTCCAGCATTGGATTACAAGCATGCACAACCATGCCTGGCCTTGAACAGGGGTTCTGGGCACTGAACCAGGTCCTCATGCTTGCATGGAGGTGCTTTACTGATCAAGGAATCTCCCCAGCCACCAGTTTTTAACAGGAAAGACTGACATGTCTCCTTGAGTACCTTATGTTTTTTCTCTACATAAAAATATAATTATTAAGAATTATGGCTCATTGTTGAAGACCATCCTCTGCCATGCACAGTTATAATCCCAGTTTGTAATGTGTGCTTTCAGAATCACAGCCATGTCATTCCCAGAAAGAATGAGGTTGGAAGTTACCAGAATATAAAGGTAGCACAAATACAGTAGAAGCATATTGGACAAAAGTAGAGCCTTTTCATATCAGAGAAGTGTGTAGAGATGGCTGAGAACATTGAGACCGTGGACGTACTTCCCCCGAAGGAATAC
>CABHPH010136075.1:15859-40974 GCA_902168325.1 Peromyscus nudipes
GAGAGAGAGAGTAGTCTGGTGCACCCCTCCAGAGTTGCTCCTTGTCGTATATCTTGTTCAAGATATGGTCTCTTGGCTGATTAACGGTCCATATGCCAAATGAGCAGGCTGTGAGCCTCGGGGATTCTCCTGGCTCCGTCACCCACCCTGCTCTAGAAGCACTGGGCACACAGATGCTGCTCCTCCAATTGGCTTGGGCCCTGGGGGTTCAAACTCAGGTCCCAAGGCTTGTGCAGCAAGAGCTTTATCTGCGGAGTCATCTCCTCGCCCCTCGACTAACGTGTTTCCATTCAAACTAATGAGCTCCGATGATCACCCTCTTCTCATGCACTCACAGGAAATGTGACTACTTATAACAGCTCACAGGCTCAGTGTCAAATGCCTGGTTCCTCTTCATTTCAGAATCACAGTTCACGAATTCCTACCTACAGTGCAAACAGTCACTGTTATACAAAGCACTGCTAAATAGATAAACAAGCTATAATTCAGCAGAGGCTATTTATTAATATACAAGCTAGCATTTATTTGTTTCCCCAGTCAGATGACTTTTGAGAGCACCGTAAAACGTATCCACTTACAATAATAAAAGAGGGATTTATTGTGTTTCCTGTTTCTGCTAAAGTCTTGTAATGCCTGCCTACAGGTCAGTGGTTCTCAACACATGCGTCGTGACCCCTTTGGCAAACCTCTATCACCAAAAATGTTTACATTACAATTCATAACAGTAGCAAAATGACAGTTATGAAGTAGCAATGAAAATAACTCTATGGTTGGGGGTCACCACAACGTAAGGAGCTGTATTAAAGGGTCCCAGCATTAGGAAGGCCGAGAACCACTGCTTGTAGGTAGACAAAACACAACAGAATTTTAACTTCCTTTACTGATTGCTTTGGCTCAATTTAGCAAATATAGAGGAGGTGGAAATAGACTTTTTTTTTGTTCAGCATGAGCTTGGTTTTGGTTTATCTATGTTTCACATTACATTCTGTGTTCTGGGTGTTTGGAAATGTCTGGTCTGTGTTTCTAAATTAGAGATTCTCAACCTGTAGATCACAACTCCTTTGGGGGTCATATATCAGACATCCTGCATATCAGATATTTAAGTTATGAGTCACAGCAGTAGCAAAATGACAGTTATGAAGTAGCAATGAAATCATTTTTTTGGCTGGGGGTCAGCACAGCATGAGGAACTGTATTAAAGGGTCGCAGCATTGAGAACCACTGCTGTAGTGTTTCTTTTCAAAATAAGAGTTGAAAGAGTTGCTGCTTTATAACTGTAATTTTACTACCCTTAGGAATCACAATGTAAATGTATGATGTGCAGGATATCTGATATGTGACCCGCAAAGGGGTCATGACCCACAGGTTGAGAATGGCTGCCCTAATTTCCCACCTCCCAGAACACCGGTGAGTATACTTACACAGCTGGTGTGTGGAGGGTGGAGTGGGGGAGGGGAAAGGGTTCAGTCTAGACTGGGTCCAGGTTTTCTCATCACACTTTCGAGTTTTCCCGGTTCTGCCATCTCCTTTCACCTTCCCTTCAGTAACTTGCTTCTAACTGAAGAAATGGTGTAGCTGTTTCAGGAGCAGAGCCAGCTGCATGTGACACCCAGGCGGCGTGGGTCTCCAGGCAATCAGAGACACCGTGGACCTTTGCTTTGACTTCTTTGTAACCAGGACTGGACATTTAGGATTCAATCTTCTCACACTTCTCCACAGAGTTTCCTTCAGCTTTCAGGAACGATTGCAGAGAAGGGGGAGCAGGGAGATCTGAAGAAAAAGCAGAAGGTTTTTAGAAATATTTACACGTTCATTGACTCTTGCCTTTCTTAACTGGGAGTTCCTAACGGAGAAAACCATCATGAAAAGCTTTACACTGAAGGAACTCTTTCAGGAACACACCATGCTGCAAACATTCATTAAGCAGATATTCTATACAGGTTATGCTATTTCAATAATTCTCTATTTCCTTTGGGAAAAAAAACTAATGAGCAACATGAACTATTAAAATCTATTTTTTTTTTAAAAAAAGGAACTGTTTACCCCAGGAAAAGCACACATGTATATAAACATAACAACGTGATGGTTGGTCTTATCAACCTGACTGCATTTAGAACCACCTGACAGACATACCTCCAGCTATCTGCCTGCTATTTCCAGAGATGTTGGACTGAGGAGAGAAAACCACCCTGGATGTGGCCAGCTCTACCCCCTAGGCTGGCGTTTGAGACTGAATATAAAGATAAAGACAAAGTGAGCAGAGCAGAGCATCTATCTCTCTGTGATGTCTGTTCTTGGTTGTCAACTTGACTACATCAGGAATTAGCTAAAGCTGCTAGGCACACCTGTGAGGGATTTTTAATTAGGTGGTTCATTTGAGGCCAGAAGACACACCTGAAAACCCATATCACTTGTGGTCAGAAGACCCACCTTTGATTTGGGCCACATCATCTCGTGGCAGCCTATATAAAGGACAAGGAAGAAGGAAGCACTCTCTCTTTGCCTTCTTGCTCTCACCTTGTTAGCAAGTCCATTCCTTCTCTGACATTAGAGCCTACTTCTTTGGAATTTTGGCATATACTGAAGATCAGCTGAGACATCCAGCCTTGTGGGCTGGGCAAACACTGGATTCTTTGACTTACCATGTGTAAACAGTCATTGTTGGAATAATAGGGCCATAACTGCAATCCTGTGTATGCGCATGTATGTGCACGTGTGGACTCTCTCTCTCTCTCTCTCTCTCTCTCTCTCTCTCTCTCTCTCTCTCTCTCTCAGTTCCATTTCTCTAGAGAACCCCAACTAATACGGTCTGCTCCTGCATCCAGGTACAATGTGACCAGCTACCTTGCACTCTGGTCACCGTGCCTTCCTGACCATGATGTTGTGCCCTCGAACTGTGCACCTGAATAAACCTTTTGTTCTTTATGTTGCTTTTGCAATTCATCACAGCCACAGAAAAAGGGAGTGGTACAAGAACCTGTGCCGTGACCCTTAAATGGAGCCCCAGAACCCCATGACCTGAGCACAGGTTTAGTCTGGTTTCACTTCCAGGATGAGAGTATCAGTGGTCTGAGAAACTTATCACACTTCTGGCCTTTGAGTGAGAGTGGAGCATAGTCTTAAGTCGCCCTGGCAGACACGGGGGTCTGTGTCAGTGCAGGTACCACGGTGCACTAGCAGCAACGTCCTGCATATCCATTTGTGCTACCCCTGAGAGATGTGAAAATGCAGTGCTTAAGAAGAAGCCCTGATGCTGGGCTGGGCGCCAGCGGTTCTGACGAATGGTTGTTTATGCTCTTCTCCGGAGCCAGTTCTCCTGTGGAATGCAGGAGCAGACAGCATAGGTAGTCTCTGGTCATAAATTCTGTGAACACGTTAGCCATTCAGAAGCATGGCTGTGCCTCTATAGCTAAGATTGGGAACTTACCAATCACCAGCTGTATTATAAGTAAGAAATGGGGGTTTACTGAAACTTGTTTCCCATAGGGATGTAATTATAATGAATGGAAGGCAATTAGCATAATGTGAAACTGTGAGCGGCAATGATTTAATAGCATTTGCCGCTCTTCCAGATGATCTCAAGTTCCTGACAGTCATATCAGGTGGCTCACAATGATCTGTAACTCCAGCTCCAGGAGGTTTGACAATCTAGCCTCTGAGGAAACATATACTCATGTACACATACCCACAAGCAGACACATAGTAAGTCCTTAAGAGAAAAGATAAAACCACGGAAGCTATAGGAATGACACTATTGTGTGACACTATTCCTGGGGAGACATAAACATCTACTCCCCCAGAAATAGAACCAGTGATAGGTCAAAGGAGGGATGCTGGGGGATGTCTTTCTGTATGCTATGAATATATGTTGTTCCCATTGGCTAATAAATAAGCTGCTTTGGCCTATGGCAAGGCCACCCAAAGAGCAGCAAGATGCCGATGGACCAGTAAGGCCACAGAACACGTGGCAAAACATAGATTAATAGAAATGGGTTAATTTAAGATGAAAGAGCTAGCTAGGAAGAAGCCTGCCATAGGCCATACAGTTTGTAAATAATATGAAGCCTCTGAATGACTATTTTATAAGTGGCTGTGGGACCCTAGGGGCCAGGCAGGACCAGAGAAACCTTCCAGCTACAGAGGGATCACATCAAAGTACAACTTCATGAACCAACAAGTTGTATTGGGGTTACTTATAGGAATATGAGTGGAGGGTTACTTACAGTAGCAGAAATGACTCAAAGACAGCTGCATCATCAAAGTCCATCTCAGCATGAATGACAGCTCACAAAAGCTTGGAACCTGGAGCACACTGCAGTCTGCAGGTAGCTCAACAGGTTGGAGAGTGTCTTTTCATCTCTTCCAGGCAGCTTAGTGGGTCTGAGAATCTTATTCACAGCTTTGCTGCTCTGAGATGTCACTCAGCTGTCTTTACAGCTTATATGGGCTTGGGCAGGGAGGGGCCTTGTATATCTGGTTAGTTTCAGGGACTTCCTGAAGCCTTTTTGTTGTCTACTTCCTGACTTAAAAAGTTTCTTTATAGGATGAAATATTTATTCCCTTTAGAACTTCCTGAGCCTTAACCAGCTTCTCTCCAAAACAGAATGCTTATTTAAAACTTCTGTACTGCTAAAGAAATTGTATGAGCCAGGCAAGGTCATGCCCACATGTAATATAAACACCTTGGAAGAGAAAACAGCAGAATCAGGTGTTCAAGGCTAGCTTGGGGAACAAAGTGAGACCCTGCCAGAAATAAAAGAAAATACAACAAAATAAGTAAAAAATTTGTCACACAATTTGCTAATATATATTTAAAATTCTTACTATAGAAATGCCCCCCTCCCATATTCTGATGTCTTTGAACACTTGGCCTCTTGTCGGTGGCACTGTTTAGGAGGTTATGGAACCATTAAGAGGTCTAGTCTTGCTGGAGGCATACATCTTTAATTCTAGAACCTGGGAGATGGAGATAGGGTGGTCACAAGTTCAAAACGGGGTCAAGTTGGAGTTATCTACAGAGGTAGCTCAATGGGTAAAAGCCATTGCTGTGTAAGAGTGAGAACCCGAGTTCAAATCTTGAGAACCCACATTAAGCTGGGAGGGTCTAGAATCCTATTACTCCTACAGGAAGATGGGCAGGGAATACAGAAGAACCTCGGGAAGATCATGGGCCAGCTAGTCCAGTGTACACTGAAGCAAAACGACAAAAGACACTGTCTCAGACAAGAGGGAGAGTGAGGATCACACCCAAGGTTGTCCTCTGACCTCTACACACATGAACATACATACAGAGACAGACAGACAAACAGACAGACAGACAGACAGAGACAGGGAAATAGAGACAGAAGTTGATTGATTTAGAAAGGAAGGAAACACCTAGAATGCAGAATGTTCAACAACAGAGCACTAATAAAAATTTAAACTATCTCAAGATAATGCTACTTTTTGGTTCTACTAAGCAGAATAACGCACATCTATAGGTTCTGAACTGGAAATAGGTCCAAGACAAAATAAACAAAGAAAGCTACTCAGAGAGGACATTTTTATTAACATATATATGTATATATGTATACACTTACAAACACACATATACATACTTACAAATATATACACAAGGAAATTCCTGGATAAATACACAAGAAAAATAATGCTGATGACTATTGAATATTTGTTAAAGATTCACTTAGTTGCTTACTTCTTAGTTTATGTGCATGTGTGTATATACTATATATGTGAAGTTGCCCACAGAGGCAAGAAGAGGAGAGCATATCTCCTGGATCTGGAGTTACAGGTTGTTGTGAAATGCCTGCCATGGGTACTGGAATTAAATCCAGGTCTTCTGGAAGAGCCATCTCTCTGGCCCCGGAAGAATATTTCTTATTGTCTTTTTTATTGTAATGAAATACACACAATATAAACTGTCCCTCTCCAACCATTTTTAAGCACATATTCTGCAAGTACGTAACATTGCTGTGTGGTCACCACCATCATCCATTTTCAGAATTTGCTCATCTTCCTCAAGGAGAGTTACTCTGCAGGCTGCTTGGCCTGTTCCCCATTTACCTTCCGTCTCTGTGAACTGACTCCTCTCAATACCATCTTAGAGAGGAGGAGTCCCAGCATCTGTCCTTTGTAGTTGCCTTGTTTCACTTAGTACATCTTGACCTTTATCCATGCTGCTGCATGTGTCAATTTCCCCCTTTTACTGCTGAATAAAATTTTTATTGTGAACCACATTTGTTCCTTCATTTATCAGGTGTTGATGGACATAGGTTTACTGATTTTTTTCCTGTATGCTTTTTTAGTTAAATGAGCAATCATTTTATTTTTATATTTCTTTCTTTCTTATTTATTTATTGGTTTTTCAATACAGGGTTTCTCTGTGTAACAGCTCTGGCTATCCTGGAGCCTGCTTTTGTAGACCAGGCTGGCTTTGAACTCACAGAGCTCCACCTGCCTCTGCCTCTTGAGAGTTGGGATTAAAGACGTGTGCCTCCACCACCTGGCCTGTGAACAATCATTTTTAAAACCAAATTTTCCCTGAGAATAAGTTTAAGATGCAAAGTAGCAAAAAATACAAACAATTTGAACAGAGAGTTTTTTGTGCTCTGGTTTCTTGTTTGTGTTTTGAGACAGGGTCTTACTCTGGAGCCCAGACTGGCCAGGAATTTAGTGTGAGGCCACACTGGCCTCAAACTCAGGGCAATCCTCTTGCCTCATCCTTCTAGTGCCAGGACTACAGGCGTGTACCAACATGTCCAGATTGTTCGTCATTTTGAACTTGGTTTATGATTGAGAATGGAGCTAGATGTTTCACATGAGCTGAGTTTCAGCATGAGCTGTTGTGTATGCCTAAGAAAGACCTTCGCTACAGTTCATTGCCATCAACAGACTTATAGTAAGGCCAAATATCCTCCTGGTCAAACCCCACAAATTCTGATTCATTTGGTATTCACACACATGTAACCCTGCCTGCTAAAACAAGAGGAATGAGGATTCAATGAAGGCCAAAATACAAAGGGAAATGGTAGAGCCATTTCTTAGTTGATTTAGGGTAGCTGCAACAAATAATGAGGCTGGCTCATTTATTCGGCATGAGCACCTGTGAGAATGGAGCATGAACATGAAGAAAATCACTTGTAGAAGAATGGGGAGGTGCCAAGCGCATTTCCCAATAAACCTTTCTTGTGATGAGCATGAATTCATTATGTCATGTGTGAGCAAGAACTCAAGACTTTAAGAGAAGCACGGATCCTTCTTAAAGGTCGCAACACCGTTAAACTGGGGCTAAGTCTCAACCTGTGTGGGAAGGAGGCGTTGTTAAATTCTCAAGAATTCAACTGCTGGACTCTGGCATCAAGGAGAAATAGCTTCCTGCAAAGATTGATTACTTAACCAGTTTGTTCAACTACCCAGTGTCACATAAATGCATTGGAAGCCAAAGCAGCAGTGAGTACAAGTTAAAACTATCTTAATAAGCTCTAGGCTATATTAGGATCCAAGCAAATCCAATCAGGGCCAACCCTTGCCACCCACCCCCATCCTCAGCTGAGTACCATGGAAGTTCTGCCCCCGTCACAGAGCTTGAGCAGCTGTCCTGCCCTTGTCATGGTGATTGGCACAGGTGCCCTGTTAAGAGCAGCAGCCCCCAGAGCCAGAAATGGTGACAGAATTTCTATATCCAGGTGAATCCAAAGTATTTTGGAAGAAATGTTTTTCAGAGCCTTGGAGGTCTAAGCAACATGTGAGGAAATGGTCACTGCAGTTTGGACATTTGGAGTCCCCGTGGTTCCCTTTCCATCTAGTAGCCTTGTCACTAACCTTCTCGGCTGGACCACATCCACACACACCTACATTTGCCACACTGCAGGGGTGTAACTCACACAAAGGGTCTACTGAAGTGGAGTGTAGATTCCCAGGCATTAAAATGTGTAAGTGAGCTTACTTTACTAATATGTGTGTTTATCTGTTTAAAATCAAGAACAAACAGTACAATTTTGTTAAATAAAGAGGAATTTCATGAAATATTAACCAGCGTGTGCACATGCTGCAAACCCAGATCTGGACACTGGGCCACCAGAAGCATAAAAAGTCCAGGGAGGGTGCCACTGCTGCCCCAGAGAACACTAAACAACACAGCTTGCCAGTTCCTATCAGCCAATGGGTTCCACTGTACTGGCACCCAAGTTCTCTACAGTCCTGAGGCATGGGATGAGCCCACCAGCTCCATAGCCAACAGGGATGACTCCTAGAGCCCTTACCTTCTTGCATCTGACTCGAACATGGAGGTAGCTCAAGGCATCTGACTGTATGTACCTTGCAAAGAATCCAACGGAGCTCAGAAAATGGATCCTTAGGTGATCAGACTTTCACCGTGCCCTGTGCAGTACAGAATCGAGTACATGGGAAAAGGTTCAACCCACAGGACAGCCTACAAGTTATGATTTTACTAACCCATAGAGCTAATGCATACTTTGTAACAACTGACCATATGAAAATAACAAAGTTCTAACTTCCAAACTATGAACGTACAAACCAATACTCTGTCACTTGAAGTCATCATCATGATTTGGAGCTGGCAGAGTTACCAATTAGTTTGCAACATATCTCTACTCCTCCTTGTCCCAGTTAATTGAAAGATTATGCTGAAAAGCACCTGTTTTTATCGGTGGGGGGGGCTTATTGATAGAAATTATTTAAAAAAAACAAAACAGAAAAAAATACCAGGAAAAAGCGCCTCAATGAATTTGACATGGCTCTATATTTCCATGAGATCAGTAGAGAGCAGTCACTGCATTGATCCCCACTCTGATAGGCCCCTTGAGTACAGCTGTCGTATTATTCATGTATTTTCACAATAGACACTTCATGTCTTTTGAGTTCTTTCAGTTGAGCAGGAAATGCAAACAATTCAGCAAATAGACTTAGCCCTTAAAAGCCAGTGGCCAACTGAGTAGGTATGATATCAATTACATCATGGAAAAAAACAAAACCAAACAAAATGCAGAAGTTCAAAAGGCTTCAGTCCTACTTCTCAGCATATGATGGGCTAGAAAAGAAAATACAAACTTGTTTTAAATATCTTTGGATGTTCATTTTAAAAAAAAGAAGAGAGTTTTGAAGTGAGAAAAATATGCCTGGAGGGCAACATGCTGCCCATCAGGCATTAATAAATTGGCTTCAACAAATACTTTCTTATCCAATGATAAAATCCAGCTACTATAAACAGCCACCACAGTTCTGTTTCTGCGAGTGCCAAGAGATTTCTTAAAACCTTTCCGTTAAAAAGCCAGCAGGGATCAAAGAGTTTCCACTGTGAGCTTCCTCGCATCCTTGAAAGGCCGGGGCATCTTTTAGCACCTTATAATTTTGAGGTACAAAGTTACACATTCAAGATAGGCACTTTTCTCAGCAAAAATGAGAAAGCATAAAAAAGGAAAAGCACATGCAACAAGCTCAGCCATGCTCTGTGATAGGGAAATATTCCCCTTTCCTGCTTGAAGAATCCACAATTGCAAGTGCTTTGCTCTTAGCAATAAGGATTCAATTGGAATGCTAGATCACAATTGACAAAATGACCCATTACTATTTGGTCACTGGGATAAGCATGTGTTTCAACATTTGTAGCATTCTGCTTACTCTATTAGACATTTCTTAACAAAATTAAAATATGTGCACTGGGGTTGGGGATTTAGCTCAGTGGTAGAGAGCTTGCTTAGCAAGCGCAAGGCTCTGGGTTCGGTCCTCAGCTCCGGGCTGGGGGGGGGGGGATGTGCACTAGTGGGATACAGTAACTGCTTTTCAAAGAAGGAGAGGGAAGGGGGACAGTGAAGTCGGATTTTTAGGTAAGTGCAACTTGTTCTGCTTGCCAGTGAGAGATAGTATGCTAGTTTTCAAAGGCATCCACCAATGCACTGGCCGTGATGAATAATACTGAGACTTCCACTTGAGTCCCTGCTGAGTTTTGACAGGTCATGCTGAACAATCATTCTCTGTTTTGCTGTCTGCCTCTTGCAAATATGAGAAGTGTTAAGATTTGTGTTACGGGCCAAGTGAAATGTATAATCTGCCCTCTTCACTAATCTGTAATTTCTGTGACATCAGGGAGCATACCTGGTTCTTACAGATATGAAGAACCATATCTAATAATGAATGTGAATAAACAATGTGCATGAATTCATTCCTTCAACAAATAGTTACTGCAGACATTTTCTACACAGAGCCCTTTGCTTGCAAGACAAGTCTAGTCAAATTAACTCAGGTGGGGGCTGGAGAGATGGCTCAGTGGTTGAGAGCACTGACTGCTCTTCCAAAGGATCCTGGTTCAATTCCCAGCACCCACATGGCAGCTCACAACTGTCTGTAACCCAGTTCTAGGCCTTCTGACACCCTCACACAGACATACATGCAAGTGAAACATCAATGAACATAAAAATAAAATTAAAAAAAACTACTTTATTAAAAAAATTAACTCAGAGGAAAAAAACAATTTGACTGTTTTCCCTTCCTCAGTCTCTATCCCTCCTAGGGCATTCGTGTATTCGAACACTTGGTCTTTAGTTGGTGGCACTGTTGAGGAGGTTTAGGAGGTGTGACCTTGTTGGAGGAAGTGTGTCACTGGAGGCAGGCTTTCAGAGTTTAAAGACTGTGCCTTTTCCAGTCTGCTCTCTTTGCTTTGTGCTTGCTCTTCAGAATGTGGGCTGTTTGCTGCTCTAACCACCATGCCTGCCACCTGCCTGCTGCCGCCATGCTGTTCCCACCATCGTGGACTCTGACCCTCTGGAACCATAAGCCCAAATAAACTCTTCATTGAGTTGCCTTGGCCATGGTGTTTTATCACAGTGACAGAAAACCAATACAACGCATTTGCTCTATTTTTCTTTCCTGGTCAATTTTCTGGTAGTCTTTGCTCTCATAACCTTAAGGCTTGTACAATTAATCTCCCAATTTCGGCCCAACCCTTACTCCATGAGACTTTTAGGGTTTCCCTCCAAGTATAATCTCCTCTGAATGAAACTATAAGTACAACATGTAACCACGGACAAATCTAGTCAATTGTGCTTTTCCTTAGTTAGGATGGCTTTTTGGATCATTGGCCTCTATATTTAACACATAATGTTGGAGCCCATTTTTTCCTAGTGGCTTTGCCCAGCAGGTCTGCATAAAGAGGATGATTGGATCATGGGCCTGAGTACAGGTGTCTGAGATGGTCTGCATTTGGCTGTGCTGGGGTGAGGTCTTTTGCTCCACCCCTTGGCATTCCTTTAAATACCCTAGGGCAGAGACAGTCTGGCCTGATGGATTAGGAGCCAAGCCCTCTTGAGGTTGTCCTGTATTTTCTATCTTTTTCTCTCCCCTCTATCCTTCTAATTAATATTTCCTGCTGCTTCTACTCAAGAGTACTCTGGGGAAATGTGGGAGTGAGGGATGACCCCCCACAGCATAGTAGGTGTTTTTTATTTTAAAAAAAAAAACTACATTTAGTAAACTGATGCTTAGATATAGATTACTATTTCTAGGTTTTACAGTTTACATGTGACAGGGAAGGAAAGCAGAAGATAAAGTCGCCGGAGTTTTGAGCTCTGAACAGATCAATCTAACTGCTGCTGAGATACAAACATTTAAAGCTGGAAACCGATGTTTAATTTTGCTCTTAACATTGCTTGTACATGGAAACTTAACAAATAATTCATTAAAAGATAAGTCAGTTTAAAGAGCTGAGGATGTCACTCAGCAGTAAAGTCCGTGCCTTCCATGTGCAGGTCATGGGTTCAGTCTCCAGAACTGCAAAAAAAAAAAAAAAAAATGGGGGGCACAGTAACAATTATTGTATATAACAAAAATCAATCACAATTGTTTAGATATCAAGTAGAGAGGCTCTACTATAGAATTACTCAGAAAACACTTGTCCACTATAAGCATACTGGAAGCCATTCCACATTTAAATTTTATTTATTTGTTTGTTTGTTTGTTTGTTTTGAGATAGGGTATCATGGTGTGGTAGTTTGAATGTAATTGGCCCCCATAATCTCATAGGGAGTGGCACTACTAGAAGGTGTGGCTTTATTTGGATTAGGTAAGGCCTTTGTTGGAGGAAGTGTGTCACTGTGGGGCGGGCTTTGAGGTTTCCTGTTCTCAGGATACCACCCAGTGTGTCAGTCGACTTCCTGTTGCCTGCAAGATGTAGGACTCTCAGCTATTACCCCAGCACCACATCTGCCTGCACACTGCCATGATGATAATGGACTGAACCTCTGAAACTGTAAACGAGCCCCCTCAATTAAATGTTTTTCTCATAAGAGTTGCCGGGGTCATGGTGTCTCTTCACAGCAATAAAAACCTGAAGGCACGTGTGTTCCGGGCTAGCCTCAGATTTGCTACAAAGCAGAGGATAACCTTCAATCTCCCAGATTCTGGGATTATAGGTGTTGGCACTGTGCCTGGTGCATGTGGCGCTGGAGATGGAGCCTAGGGCCTCGTTCATACTAGGAAAGAACTCTACCCTCTGTGCTGCACCCCAGCCCACTTCTCATATTAAAAATACCACGATGAGCATATTCTCTTCTAAATCCCTTAAGTCAATTTTAAAGTCAAGAGGTGTTGTATCATTAAATTCAAGATTCCAAAATCGAGAAATTAAATTTCCTTGTAGTAAAATCCACTCCCTAAACCCCAAATATTCTCCAGGGTGAAAAGGGTTAATGTCTGGACAGATGGTCCAGAATTTCACAGGCTGAAAATTCCTTTTTGACGCTACAGCAAGCAATCAGCTGTTTTGTTGTTGTTTTGTAGAGGCCTTTTTTTTTTTTTTTTTTTTTTTTTTTTTTTTTTGCCTTTCCCCTCTGTTCTCTGAAAAATGGAGTCTGGGAAGGATGGGTAAAGGCGTTTGCCTCCAAGCCTGATGATGACTGTCCTGGCTAGTTTTATGTCAACTGGACACAAGCTAGAGGCATCTGAAAGGAGGGAACCTCAGTTCAGAAAATGCCTCCATAAGATCCAGCCATAGGGCATTTTCTTTTTTTTCTTTCTTTTTTTTTTTCTGGTTTTTCAAGACAGGGTTTCTCTGTGTTGTACCTTTCCTGGAACTCACTCTGTAGTACAGGCTATCCTCGAACTCACAGAAATCCACCTGCCTCTGCCTCCCGAGTGCTGGGATTAAAGGTGTGCGCCACCACCACCACCACCACCACCACCACCGGCTGGCATTCTTTTAATTAGTGATTGATAGAGAAGGGCCCAGCCCATTGTGGGTGGGGCCATCTCTGGGCTGGTGGTCCTGAGTTCTATAAGAAAGCATGCTGAGCAAGCCATGGGGAGCAAGCCAATAAGCAGTACCCTTCCATGGCCTCTGTGTCAGCTCCTGCCTCCAGACGCCTGCTCTGCTTGAGTTCCTGTGCTGACTTCCTTCAGTGACGGACGATGATGTGGAAGTGTGAGTCCAATAAACCCTTTCCTCCCCTACTTGCTTTTGGTCATGGTGTTTCATCGTAACAGTAGAAACCCTACGTAAGACAATGACCTAAATCTCATCCCTGAGACCCAGATGATAGAAGAACCAACTCCCACAGCGGGTCCTGACTTCACACGCATGCCATGGTGTATACACACACGTTAATTTAAATAAATTAAAAATATGAGCTTGTAAAGGGTGATAAAACCAAGACCACATGTGATGGTTTGAGGCAGGAATCTGTTCTCACTGGTTGTCAGAGCATTTTCTGTCACCTCTACCTCGGTGCTTGTCCTAGGGCTGCTGGAACTTTCAAGGTCTCCCTTTCACACCTTGCCTTGGAGGCTGGTCTTCTGTGTACACTTAGGAACCTTTACTGCTCAAGGTATGATAAAGTCAGCCTTGAGGCAAAGCGGAACCTCAGGAGCAGGTATTCCACAGTGTGGTCCGAGCTTTAGAAGCTTCTCTCAAAACACTACATTTTTTTCCCCTCAGTTGTGAGAGTCTCTATGGGTCTCAACCACTTGTTTTGAAGATGGTTCATGGTTCACAGCGGAAGAGAATCTAGTTCAGAGCTGTATTCTCCTTCAGAATGGGGGTGTGACACAGTTCCCTTGTCAGCAGCATCTGGACCCGTGACAGAAATAGCAGAGCTGACTCCAGGCTCCAGAGGCCATCAGCTGCCACCTCTAGTCACTTCTGGGTGCTGTGACCTGCAGCAGGCAGGACATTCATTCTCTAAGGCTGTTCTGCTTTCTTGAAAGCCTGTGAGCCTCTACGCTTCTCCCTGAGTGATCAGCTGCCAAAGAAATGGCCAGTGCAATCTTGAGAAAAGCCGGTGTATTACATTGATAGGATAAAATGTCAAGGCTTGCTAATCCCTTGTGCTTGGCGACATCAGATGACCAGGCCAGCCTGAGTGCAGGAGGAATTTCAGCAAAGGGGTGAGATTACAGTTAAGTGCCACTAAGCCAAGCACTTTTTACTAAGTAGTGACTTCAGTTAGAGATGAGTCACCAGAATGGAAAAATTTATTCATGCTCAGTTACTTCAAGGCTTGCTTTACAATTCCCCTTTGCTCTTCAATATTTTGTTTATAGTTCCAAATTAATTTGTTTCTGCAACAAGGAAAATATTTTTTGATATCCCACCAATGCTATTCTGTGTCTTTCTCAAAATTCCCAGGCAAGTGAATTGTCTTGCTGTACGAAATAGCAGAGACCACTTCTTTCTGTCACCATCAAGATGTCAGTATCCCAGGTGATGGAAATCCTCTCATACGCTGTAACTCATGATGCTCAGCAACCCCACCAGAACCAAGAGAAACAGAATCACCTGTTCCCCACATGAAGTCAAACAAAGGGCAACTCTACCAAAGGAGATCTGTAGCATCTGCCTAGCCACCAGCCTTTTCCAACTTACGTCATAGTTTCTGAGCTATACCGGGCTGGAGATCTGGCCACACAGAAAGATAAACAAACAGACCCTAACCTCAAGATATTCCCAGAATGAGACAACACATGTAAGAACCATATTATGTTTTAGTGTGTTCTATTATAAAGGCATTTACAAGGTTGAAAAGAAACAGTCGTGCATTAAGGAACGAGGTTATTGACACTCAAACTCAGTTCCGAGAACATGATCAGGAGTTTACCAGCCAGAATATAAGAGAACATTCCACTGTATGGGTAGGAACTAAAGCAATAAATCTATGGGAGTCTGTTTAGGAAGTATTAAGGAAATTTATTAAGGTAAATTGAGGAAATACACTCATGAATACAGAATGGAGTAGACAGCTGAAATCGTCCTAAGATCTGATTGGGAGCGAATCCACCTCACAGGCAGGAGCAGGGAGAAGGGGCATGTGACCCTTCTCTGTAGCTGGAGTTTTCTCCAGTCCTGCCTGGCCCACAGTCACAACAAATCTCTCTCATCCGCCAGTCCCATAGCCGTTCTGATCCCTAGAAATTGGACATCTTCCTCTTGAAGAGACCAATTCAAATGCCATAATTTTGGTGTAATTATAGTCACATCTGCACCTGTGTCCACTAATCCTTCAAGAAAAATGTTATTAATTTGTACTTTAAGCTTTGGTCTTTGTTCATTTATGGAAGTCTGCCAAAATATTACTTTTATGGTGTTTTTTGGAATTTTTGATCCATCTATCAAAGTTGTTCTATCATCCAGTGCAATATTGTTCTTTACATTACACACTGGGTTAATTATCCTGGGAAGGAATTTCCTCTACATTGATTGGAAATGTTTGAACCACATTAGATTTGGGGGCCTGCAAGAGGCCCCCCAAGGCATTTTCTGCTGGTAAAAGGTTGCCTCAGATGTCTCTCATTGATATGGATTCATTGGTCCAGTGTCAGCCTTTGCTGCATCTTCTGCATAATCCAGAAAGTTGAGGTCTCCTGTTTGGGTTATTTCTATAAGAAACATTACTTCTAGGAGTACCCTGTGTACAATTTCTTCTTATATGACCTGGTGTACCACCTCCTTCCACCTTTGAAAATTGCCTCTCCTTATCATTACCATAGTTAAGAGACTCAATACCATTTGTATGTTGAATCCATTCCTCCAAAGGTGCTGACCTGACCTTTAAAGGTGTAAGTATTCTTTTGAATTCTGTATTAGCATTATCAGTCAAAGATTGAGTTAATACTTATCTTAATTGTGGGTCTGATATTGTCTTGTTTATAACCATGGTCAGCCTTTGTAAAAAACCAGTAACTGTTTCTTTTGACCTTGGGAAAACTTTCATATATAGATCAGTTGGTTTCCCTGGTTCTGGATTTTTTTCCCCAAGTATTTAAAGGTGCTGTACAGCATAGGGATAATATATGCTCATCCAAGGTAGTTTGTTAATTTAAATCAGCAAAACAGCCCTCACCAAAAATTTGATCTTGGGAGGTCTCAAAACCTCTGATTTTACCTTGCTGTTCAAGGGCCTTAGCCTCTTCTCTAAACCAGCTTATCCATTGTAACTGCTGGCTGTACTCTAATACAGCTGAAATGAACTGATTCCATTTATCTGGTATGATTCTATTTCTAGAAGACCACGTATTTAACATCTGTTTTACATATGTTGAATGGATTCCATAGGTGGCTACCATGTCCTTAATATTTTTTAAATCTCTCATATGAATAAGTTGCCAGAGATATTCTATATATTCTTCAGGATATGTATCATCCGCTGGCTTCTCATGGATGGTGACAGGATAAGCCATTTTATAAGAGCTGCCTGGTGATGTTATTACTTGTATGGCTCTGCCCTTCTGTTTATTAGTTCCTTTATTATCCTTACTGAGAGACTCCTCCAGAGCTTGAAATCAATTAACTACTGCCTGTTGCAGTGTTTGAACCTCCTCTGTTGTAAAGGATTCTGGAAATTTCATGGAATCACACAATTTTTTATGTTCCTCAGAAACATGTGATTCCAGACATTATTCTATCAGTTAGCAATGATCTTTCTTCCTTAGAAATTAACTGAATGGCATTAAGATTGCTCTGAAGAGTTATTGTATTATCCATTAAGTATTTATGTTTATTATCAATAGAATTAAATCTGGCTGTCCAGTTATTATTAACAGACTGAAGTTCTTGTGGTAAATCAGTAGATTCCAAAGAAAGAATCCTTCTATTTAAGTCCTGTGTCTGTCTCATTAATGTCTCATTTGTGCTGTTATTATTAAGCCAATTTTTCAATGATATGAGACAAATCACTATGCTAATTACTGTAGACGAATTTCTAAACAGTCTTATTAAATAAGAAACATAGAGTCAAATATAGAGGTAATAGCCAAAGAGATCAGAGAACTAGCAAAGAGCCACAACTACCTTATCTTACCACCTCGCCACCATCGCTTCCCCAGAGAGAGAGCTTCTTCCTGTGTAACCTGTGTTTTTATTGCCTTTCTGTTCTGCCTTCTCATTGGCTCTAAGCCCAGTCACATGACTTCCTCGTCACTGCCTGTCTGTACAGACCTCCAGGTCTCTATGGTTGGTACTGGGATTAAAGGCTTGTGTCACCATGCTTGGCTGTGTCCTTGACCACACAGAGACTCTGCCTGCCATGTGATTGGATTAAGGGCATGTGCCACCACTGCCTGACTCCTGCTTATGGCTATGTGACCTCTGATTTACAACAAACTTTATTTATTAACATACAAATAAAATCACATTTCAGCACAATTAAAATATCACCACAAATTACTATTATGGTGAACATTATATACGTCTCAGGAAGGTCATATATGGCCTGTAATATTTCATTTATAGTACAAACAAAAAGATTTTTAAATGCCTGAGTGGTGAAATTGTCTGTCATTTTTTGAGAAATATTCAAAATTTGTAAAGAAAAATTTTATTAATTTGCTTATTTATCAATCAGTTTAAAGTGTAAAATTATCAAGCAATTTACCTCAGATAAAATCCTCGAAAGATTGTCCTATGTGTCCAGATGTTCCAGGTGTAATTAACCCGGTTAGGTGAATGGCTGGTTCGGTCAATGATTTTTGGATGTAGTATTGTTGCTTGGCCAGTAGGTGTCGCAGGTGTAGCACCCAAACAGGTCTGGTGCCAGCTGACTCAGGCTCCCTGAATGGGTTCTTGTGAATTAAGCACTCACCCAGGCAACCCCCACCTGGTACCTGTGAGTTCTAGGCAGAGCTGCTGGGATCACAACAGATGAGGTCATACACCAAGCAAACAATAAGAAGCACTGCCTCGGACACCTGCAGACACTCCGCGGGACTGGCTGTGCGCCTGTGCCCCTTGGTGGGTGGCAGAGGTGGCTGGAGTTTCAAAAACTGGAGTTGGCAGCAGCCATACTGAACAGCTTTAAAAGTAAAGGAACAGTCTGCTGGTAGTCTCTAAACAGGCGGGGGTCTGCTACCCTTTAGAAAGGCGCCTAGCAGACACCTTTCTCTGTGATGTGGTGCTCTATCTGCCGCAGAAGTGTGCTTCTGGCAGTGGTTACAAGAACTGCTGCCACGTGAGCAGCCTGGCCTACAGGCTCCCAACACAGCCTCTGTATTCAGGTGTTCACCTGAGCGCGAGTCAGGTGGGGGGCTGGCACGGACCCTACAGGGTGGAGAAAGTCACCAGTAGCCGCCTATGAGCACTAGGGTTTGGTCACGTGAGTAGCCCTATTAGGAGTGAAATGAATGATAAATGGCGGGTGCTGGTGCCAGCGCTGGTTACTGGCAGAAAGGTCAAGGTCACAACAGAACCATGTTGCTTAGTAGCGGAGAGCTTTATTAGGAGGAAAGGAAAGGAGGGACAAGAGGACCAGGCCTGGGGAGGAAAGAGAGAGAAAGATGGTGGGGTGGGGGGAGAGCAGAGAGAAAGGGTGGGGTCTGCATCGGGCAGGGCTCCCGGTAAAGCAGGCTTATGGGGCTACACCACGCATGCACTGATTGCTGATTGCATGATCACACCTCGTGCAGGTAGTCGCCAGTGCACACTGATGACGTAAGACGCAAGACCTTTTGCTTAACTCCTAAACTGACCATGTAAGTAAGTCATGTAGCTGGAGTACGGGCAGAATTCTAACAAGGAGCATGTGGGATTCAGATCCACGTGGTAGGGCACTAGATAAAGCAATAACTCCACAGGAGTCTGTTTAAGAAGTATTAGGGAAATTTATTAAGGTAAATTGAGGAAATACACCCATGAATACAGAACACAGTAGACGGTTGAAGTTGTCCTCTGATCTCACCAGGAGCAAGGACAATGGCTATGTGACCCTTCTCCCTCTCCTTTTAAGAGGTCACATACAATGGCAGAAAACACTGCCTCCTTCAGGCCCTATAGCCCAAGGTCATGGGCAGAGCAAATACCACTACAGGGAACAGTATGCAGAAAGGGAAAGGGGCTTCCACGGAACAGTTGTCATAGCTGTTTTGAGTGTCACAATAACATTTGAAGGTATAAGCTCTACATCTTATACATGTTACATGTAGAACACATACATTATTATATATATATATGCCACAGCACAGTCTTTAGATTAATTTTATCCATGTTTATTTGTTAAAATTAAGGAAACCGTTCTTTTTCACTTGAGATAATGTGAAAATTTCAGATTATAACTATACATGAACGTGTCACACACTCTTGAGTGGAAGTTGTGATACTGTACTGCTAAAAGAATGATAAACTCTTTGAAGACAATTTCTGAAGAAGCATAAGCAAATAGTCTGGGGCTGGAGAGATGACTCAGTGGTTAAGAGGACTGGCTGCTCTTCCGGAAGACCCAGATTCAATTCCCAGCATCCATATGGCTGCTCACAACCATCTGTCTTTCTAGTTCTAGGGGATCTGACACCCTCTTCTAGCTTCTTGGGGCACCAGGCATACAGATATAGCATTACTACACATAAAAGGTAAATAGATTTTTAAAAAATTAAAAGGGGTATATTAATATTGATGATATGTGACATATTACCTGTGTTGTTGGTTGTCATCACAGTGACACCTGAAACAATTTAAAGGAGGCAATGTATTTTGGTGAAATCACAGTTGTCCATTGCTGGTTTGTGACGAGATGGAGCATCATGGTGAGAGGCAAGGGAGAACAGAGCCTCTCAACCCATAGCAGACAAGAAGCAGCAAAAGCAGGTAGGAAGGGACTGGAAACACTGTTTATCTTCCTAGGGACTGTCTGTAGTGACCTTCTCCTTCCAAGTAGTTCCCACCTCTGATTTCTACCACTTCCTAGGAATGATGTCATATTTCAAACCCATTAGGGATTAACCTGTTGACTAGGCCAGAGCATGTGATGGTTTTATCTTGACTGTCAAATTGACTGAATTTAGAATCATGATTCTAAATTTATTGGCTCATGCCTCTGGACATGTTTGGGAGGCAGTTTCTAGATTGGCTGGTATAATGGGTTTCTCTAGAAAAAAAGATAAAATGAATAAATATAAATTTATATAGCTGGATGTATATATGTATATATATACATATATATAATTACATTTATTTATTTAGATTTATTGGAGCAGCTTACAGGCTGTGGTTCAGATACTCCAACCATGGCTGTCTCTGGACAATAAAGTCAAAGAATCCAATAGTTGTTCAGTCCAGGAGGCTGATGTCTCAGCTGGTCTTTAGTATATATCATAATCCCAAAGAAATAGGCTCTAACACCAGAGAAGGAATGCCTCAGCAGCAGGATACATGAGCTAGTTAGTCAGAGTGAGGGCAAGCGGGCAAAAGCTTCCTTCTTTCTGGTCCTTTTCTGTGGGCTGCCACCAGAAGGTATGGTCCATATTTAGGGTGGGTCTTCCCACCTCAAATGATCCAATCAAGAAAGTTCCCTCACAGGTGTGCCCAACTGTAGCCATAAGTTTCTCTGGTATCCCCTGGCCCCACAGTCCCACAGGTGATTATAAAATAATCACTCAGAGGCTTAATATTAATTGCAAATTATACAACCTATGGGGTCAGGCTTCTTGCTAGCTAGCTCTTATAACTTAACCCATTTCTATTCATCTATATGTTGCCATGTGACTATGGTGTTACTGGTCTGCTGGCATCTTGTTGCTCCTTTGGCATCGGGCTGGCATCTCCTTGACTCCACCCTTCTTCCTTTTGTCTTTAGTTTGAATGTACCGCCTAACCTTATCCTGTCCTGCCATAGGCCAATGCAGCTTTATTTATCAACCAATCAGAGCAACACATATTCACAGCATACAGAAAGACATCCCACAGCACCCAGCTGTTTGGGTTTTAGTTAATTCTAGATGTAGTCAAAAGTATCCATCACAGCTGGGCGAACTGAGGTGGGAAGATACACCCTAAGTGAAGGTGGTACCAATTCCATGGGTTGGGTCCTCAAACTGCACCAAAGGAACTGAGCATCAGCTGCTACTCTCTGCTTTCGGACTGAGGATACAAAGTGATCAGCTGCCTCACACTCCAGCTGCCATGGCTTCCCTACATTGTGGTGGTATTGTGTTCCCCGAAATATTGTGCACGCTAATAAACTGATCTGGGGTCACAGAACAGCCACAATATTAAACATAGAGGATAGGCAGTGGTAGCACACGCCTTTAATCCTAGCATTCCAGAGGCAGAGATCCATCTGGATCTCTGTGTGTTCAAGGATACAGCCAAGCATGGTGACTCACACCTTTAATCCCAAGAAGCGAGCCTTTAATCCCAGGGAGTGATGGCAGAAAGCAGAAAGATATATAAAGCGTGAGGACCAGAAACTAGAAGCATTTGGCTGGTTAAGCTTTTAGACTTTTAGCAGCAGTTCAGCTGAGATTCATTCTGGATGAGGACTCAGAGGCTTCCAGTCTGAGGAAACAGGATCAGCTGAGGAATTGGCAAGGTGAGGTGGTGGTGGCTTGTTCTGCTTCTCTGGTCTTCCAGCATTCACCCCAATACCTGGCCCTGGGTTTGATTTTATTAATAAGACCTTCTAGGATTCATGCTACACTACATGATGGATGTACTCCCAAATTGTGAGGGAACCCCTCTTTATTTCCTTAAATTACTTTTATCAGGGGACTTGTCACAGCAATGCAGAAGAGAACTAAGGCAGAGCCATCAGGATCCATGAACCTCTCAAAGCCCATTTGCTGGTAACCAGCCCTTGAATGTGTGGCACTACAGATTCAAACGACAACATGGAAACAGAGGAGGAATGGGATTTGATTCAACACACAAAGTTGAGGCCAACAGGAGTGACAGATGACAAATAACAAAATTAGGATCAGTAAGGACCAAGGAGTGGGCACAGTACCCAAGCCCACCCAGTCATTCATCAAGGAAACTGTTTTAGTACTTGGAAAAGAGCATGGCACAGTATTAAAAATGGGGGCTAGATAGGCAACACTCATGCACTTTAACACTATTTTTCAATGACTCTATTGATACTATGCAGGAGACCTGTTTGAGAGACAGTTCTTCATTCATTTATGACAACTGGGGAAAATTCCTAGTGAGCAATTTGGTTGAGATGAAACGAACATGGAAATGAAAATACCTGAGTGTTGCTTTCTACGCCTTGCACTTCAGTGAGTGCAAAAGCTTTCAATGCTGTTGAATAGAAAACTCCATATCCATATGTGAGCAATCTAAGAGGCAAAAATGCAGCTTCTGGACTACGTTTGCACCTTCACTTGTGTTCCTTGCAGTGTTTATACAAATGTCTTTCCTGAGCTTCAGTAACCACACTAATAAATGGGCTTACCATCATATAGGACTGAGAACTAAATGAATGTTAATTTAAGGTTACATTCAATGAAATACAGCATAATATGATGCATAGCAAGTTCTCAATAAACATTACTCTCATTATTGCCTCAGCCAGTATTGTTGGCATGGACAGTCAGTAGCATCAGCCAAGGTTAGATTTTTCTTGCCTTGCCTCTTCAAGTTCTTCCAGTTGGCCCTTGCATCAGGCTGCACACAAGATCCTTGTTTGTGCACCAGGACTGTAGGTAAAAATTAGGAAAGAAATGACAGCTCTGACCTGGGAAGTAGTGTATTCTTTACTCTTGAGTGTTAGCCTTTGCAAGGTTAAACAAGTAACTAAATGCCTACTTCATCATACTTTATGACGCCCACGTATGTACCGACAGTCATCATATAGGTTATGACCATATCTAATCTGTAAACTAGCTTTCGTATTTTATTTTACATCCGACCAGTTTTCCCTCACTCCTCTTCTTCCCCCACCCCCCAAATCCACTCCTCCTGTTTCTGTTCAGGAAAGGGGAGGACTCCCATGGTTATCAACAAAACATGGCATATCAAGGTGAGGTAGAACTAAGCACCTCCCCTTGTATTAAAGCTGGGCAAGGCGAGGAATAAGTTCTCAAGAGCCAGCCAAAGGTTAGGGACAGCCCCTGCTCCCACTACTAGGAGTCCTACAAGTAGATCAAGCTACACAACTGTCACATATATGCAGAGGACCTAGGTCAGTCCCATGCTGGCTCCCTGGTTGTTGATTCAGATTCTGAGCACTCTTATGGGCCCATGGTTAGTTATTTCTGTGGGTTTTCTTGTGATGTCCTTGATACCCTGGCTTGTACAATCCTTCCTCCCTCTCTTCAGCAGGATTCCCTGAGCTCAGCCTAATGTTTGGCTGTGGGTCTCTGAATTTGTTTCCATCAGCTACTGGATGAAGGCTCTCTGATAACAATTGGGGTAGTCACCTATCTATGAGTACAGCAGAATATCAGTAGGCATCATTATATTGACTTTCTTTCTCCAATCATGTTTGGTTCTATCCCAGGTCTCTGGGCCATCCAGCCTCTGGGTCTCGGCACTCCAGGCAGTGTCATGGGTAGGCTCACTCTCATGGCATGGGTCTCAGGTTGGATCAGTCACTGGTTGACCACTCCCACAATCTCTGTGCCACTCTTACCCCAGGACATCCCATAGGTAGGACAGACTGTAGCTCAAAGGTTGTTAGGTGGCTGGGTTGGTGTCCCAATGCCTCCACTGGAAGTCTTGCCTGGTCACAGATGGCAAGTTCAGGCTATGTATTCGGTATTGCTAGGAGCCTTAGCTGGGGTTTTCCTTGTAGATTCCTGGGAGTTTCCCTTGCACCAGTTTTCTACCTGACCCCTAAATGCTTCCCCCTCCTTTCCAGTCATCTCTTTTAGTGCTCTCCCCTTCCATCCACCCCCAACCTCACCCCTCATGTTCCCATCCCCACCCGTCCCCAGTCCACCCACAAGATCTCTTCTATTTCCCCTTCCCAGGGAGACCCATGAGTCCCCCCTTGGCTCACTTTGTTACTTAGACTCTCTAGGTCTGTGGATTGTAGTATGGTTATACTTTCCTTTACAGCTAATACCCACTTATAAGTGAGCACATACTATGTCTTTCTGGGTCTGGGTTACCTCACTCAGGATGATTCTCTTTCTAGTTCCATCCATTTGTCTTCAAATTCTGATGCCATTGTTTTTAACAGCTGAGTAATACTCCATTGGATATATGTACCATATTTTCTTTATCCATTTTTTGGTCTAGAGGCATCTAGGTTGTTTCCAGGTTCTGGCTATGATGAATAAAGCTGCTGTGAACACAGTTGAGCAAGTCTCACTACATAGCCCAAGCTGGCCTGGAACTCTTAATCCTGTTGCCTCTCCCTCTCTAGTACGGCATTCTTATTTATTAACAGTTCAATGTCCTTTTAAATAAATATACTCATTCTAGCTGTAACTTGAACTCCCCTTTTATGTCTTTATAATGCAAGCATTTATGTGACATTTGTTACAGTTTTTCTATAACTGGTGTGCACATCATTAAACGATGACGACATGTAACTGCAAATTCAGAAGCCGAATTTTCGTCTTGAACACCAGTTACATCGCTCCACAGTTACACCTCCAGAACCAGGATGTCAGTCTGTGTGGGCTGCTTTAACTAGATGCCCCAGACTGGGTGGCTAATAATAAGGAATCTCAAGATCAATGTGTTGGCAGATCTGGTGTCTTCGAGGCATGCCTCCAGGTTCAGAGACTGCGCTTCCTTCCTGTGTCCTCCCTCAGATGGTGACAGGCATAAGGAACTCCTCCCTCAAAGCATAATCACCTCCCACAGGCCCACTCCATCATTACATTGGAGATTACATTTCACCATGTGAAGCTTGGGGAAACATGAATATTCAGACATATCCCAAAGTTTATGG
>CABHPH010136076.1:0-12037 GCA_902168325.1 Peromyscus nudipes
GCTCACTCTTGTAATGGCTGAGAGAGGAAGATCTCTGTGAATTTGAATTCAGCGTGGGCTATAGAGTGTGTTCCGGGTCAGCTGGGGCTAGAGAGAGACTGAGTAACAAACAACGGAGGAAAAGAAGGAGGAGCCTTTGGTTTGGAGTATTTGCCAGTTTCTATGGTATAAATTCTCTTATCAAGGCTCATTCCAAAGGCAGAGATTTGGAGGGTCAGGAGTTCAAGGCCAGCCTTGGCTACACAGTGAATTGGAGGCAATCTTAAGCTACATGAGACCCTGTCTCAAAAACAACAACAAGGGCCACGTGGTGGTGGTTGTGGTGGCGCAGGCCTTTAATCCCAGCACTCAGGAAGCAGAGGCAGGCAGATCTCTGTAGGTTCAAGGCCAGGCTGGTCTACAAAGTAAGTTCCAGGACAGGCAGGGCTACACAGAGAAACCCTGTCTCCAAAAATAAAAACAAAAACAACACAAAAGACTCATTGTGAGCTACCAATTCATTATCAGTCAGCCCATAAAATTCCTTCAGATTTACCAATTGGCTCTGGCCAATTGGTACCAGCCAGCCAGCCACAGCTCACCAGGCTGCCAGGCCTTCCGAAGACCCAGGCGGGAATTGCCCCAAGACTCCTGCCCCAGTCTCAGTTAAAGCAGGACATAAAAGCTAGCTCAGAGTCACGTGAGACGGGAGCATGTAGAGCGGTGACTAGGTGTGCTTCATGAGAACCCATCAATGTAGCAGATTTCCATACACAACAGAACCAGTGAGAGAATGTCACAATATTACCACGTGTCAGCCTGACGGGGTGAGAGCTCCCATTTTGAAAATAATGACCCTGGGGTCATGCAGGCTGGCAGAGCACGTGTGAGTCAGGAGGGGAGGGACACCGTACTTTCAGATGGCACTAGGGAACCCAAGGGGGTCAGGGAACATCCGCGTTTGTTGAATGAGTGGGAGCCATGACCGCACGCACGCACGCACGCACGCACGCACGCACGCACGCACGCACGCACGCGCCGCAGCAGACAAGCGCAGGGGATTAAGAACTGACTCACACCAATTGAGGATTAACAGTGATAAATGAAACACAGCATCGGTTGAGCACTTGCTGTGTGCAGGAGACTGATAAGACGTCTGCGCACATTATGTGGTCTAATCCTTACAACCCTGTGTAAGACAGTAACCCATAAGGCAGTGGTTCTCAACCTTCCTGACGCTGCGACCCTTTAATACACTTCCTCATGTTGTGGTGACCCCCAACTATAACATTATTTCATTGCTATCTCGTAACTATAATTTTGCTACTGTTTTAGATCATAATGTAAATATCTGATCTGTAGGAGATCGGCTATTTGACACCCCCCCCAGGGGTCACAGCCCGCAGATTGAGAACCACTGCCATAGGGAACTAGGCACAGAGAAGTTACCAGACTCTCAGGGTCACACAGCTAAAACAGAGTGGAGCCAAGATTTGAACTCCAAACTGCCTGGGTTTTGTTTTTTGTTTGTTTTGTTTTGTTTTTGTTTTTGTTTTTTTTTTTTTTTGTTTATCTGCCTTTCTATTTTTTTTTTTTTTTTTTTTTGCATATTTTTGAGGCATCGCCTCATGTAGTTCAGGCTGGCCTGGCCTCAAACTTGCTGTATAGCCAAGGATGACTTTGAACTTCTGTTCCTCCTGCCTCCACCTCCCAAGCGCTGGGATGACAGACACGCACCGTCCTGCTCAGTTTATGAAGTGCTGGGGATGGACTCAGGGCTTTGTGCATGTCACGCAAGAACTCGACCATCTGACGTGGAATCCAGAGGCGCTGACAGACTGCCCAAGGCCCGTGGCCCAGAGTGGCCTAAGAATAATACTCAAAAAAAGAATAATATTCAAAGACGTGTAATAAAGCTGGTGTGGTGGTGTACACCTGTAATCCCAGCATTGGGAGGTGAAGGCAAAGAGCATTTAGAGTTCAAGGCCAGCCTCAGCTACAAGTTTGAGGCCAACCTGGGCTACATGAGACCCTGCCTTAAACAAAACAAAACAAAGACCTGTAATTCTGTCAGCATGTGATACCCAGAGAGTTGGTACTAGCTGGGAGAACACCAATGAAATTCAGAGTGACAGATGGGTTACAGGCACCCACTTAACACTGAGGCTGAGGCCGACACCCTAGCGTCCCTAGCCCTTGCCAGGGACCATGAAGTTTCCCCGACGCCTGTGACCTGCTGGTGTCCTGTTGGTCTGCAAACTGGAAGGGTCAAATGTAAAGAAGAGCCAGCCGCCTTCTCCCCTCCCTCTGTAGCCATGCACCTCTCACTGACTCCGGCCTCTTCTCTGCCATGTGTGGGCAGGCTGGGCATTGCCAGGAGCCAGGTGCCGGCTGCACCGAGAGGCAATTTATGAACTGTGGGTATTTTGTCTGTTTACTTGAAAGCACAAAAATTTGTCACTTGTGTGGGTAATTTGCTACTAATTACGAGCTTACAATCTGCAGATAGGAAAATCAGGGCCAACGTGCGCTTCTTGAGGAACAGGGAAATTACCCCAAGTACCGTGTAATTATACACTTAGCGGGCACAGCACTCCCAACCCTCACCCTTCCCACATGGGCTGACGGTGCAGGGTGAGTTTGCACACACGCCCACAGAGACTCCTTCCCCAGGAGGGGAGGGCTCGCCTGCTGTGAAACCTGGGAGCCACAGCGAGCCTGGCCACACTCTCCGCATCCCTTCCAGACAGAGGTGCAGTAGGTCTTGGGCGCCTCCCTCAGGTGTCACAGACTTGCAGTCTAGACCTCAAGATGCCCTCAGTCTGACAGAGGAGATGTGGTTCTGGCCTCTTGGGACCCCACTGTGACTGGTGGAACTGACACCAGCCTTCCAGGAGTCCCTAATAGGATCATACCACACTGTTGCGGACTCCGTGGAGTTGTGGGTCTGATGGAGGAGGGATGGAGGGCAGGGCGGGGAGGCTGGAGGAGGGTGTTACAAGAGGGGAGCTCATTGATGAAAAAGGTCCTGCCCTTGACAGTCCCAGGTTACAGGAGACAAACCCACCCAAGGTACCCTTTGGGCGGAGCCTCCCCACATACAGCGCCCCTCGGTTGGATAGGAAGCTGGTGCCCTGGTCTCTGGCTGTCTCCTGAGTATCTTTCTCTCCACGTAAAATGGACAACTTGACCATGCAAACTGAAGGTGGGTGCGCCATCCCCTCAAACCTGTTACGGGAGGCACGTCCCTATATTAAGTGACTTTTCTCATCGCGGAGATACCAAAATACCGGACGAGGGTTTCTTTCGGTTCCATGTGAAGGAACATGGTCGCAGGGAAGGCGTGGCGGCAGGTGTGGGAGACCTCTGTTTACATTGCGTCAGCCATCAGGAAAAAGGGACTGAACAGAAGTGGCGTTCTGTTCCAAAGCCTCAAGATCTGCCCACAGTGACCCACTTCCTCCAGCCGGGGGAGCCTCACTTCCCAAAGGTTCCACAGCCTTCACAAACCGCGCCACCATCTGGAGGCTAATTGTTCAAACACACGGGCCTATGGAGGGCATTTTACCCTTCAACCGCGGCTGCTTCCAAAGCCCACCTGCTGTGGATTGACTCTGGACTGTTCTTAAGGCTCATAGACAAGAGGCCTGGGACTTTCTGGAGGCAGTGGAACCTGCAGGAGGTGGGACCTATTTCAAGGCCTCCAGCTAGAATGCTCAGCAGTTAAGAGCACTGGCTGTTCTTCGAGAGGATCCAGGTTCAATTCCCAGCACCCACAGGACAGATCACAGCTGTCTATAACTATAGTTCCAGAGGATCTGACACCCTAACACAGATGTACATGCAAGCAAAACACCAATGCACATGAGATTAAACAAACAAACAAACAAACAAACAAACAAACAAACAAACCAGGCGGTGGTGGCGCACGCCTTTAACCCCAGCACTGGGGAAGCAGAGGCAGTTGGATCTCTGTGAGTTCAAGGCCAGCCTGGTCTGCAGAGCAAGCTCCAGGACAGGTTCCAAAGCTACACAGAGAAACCTTGTCTTGAGAAAAAAAAAAAAACGAAAAAGAAACAAAATAAAACAAAAGGCCTCCAGTTGCTGGGGACACACTGTAGACGGGGATAGTGGAACCCCATCCCCTTCTGGCACCGTTTATTTTCTGGCTGCCATGAAGTGATCAGCTTCTTCTACCGTGTACACTCTGGAGCCAGCCACCTGCAAGCCACAAACTGCCACCCTAAGTGAAGCTATTCTATTTTTACATTTAAAATTCTTTTAGATTAACTTATTTTATTATTGTATGTATATGGGTGTTTTACTTGCGTGTATGTATGTGTACCACATGGATGCCTGATACCTATAGAAGCCAGAAGAGAGCATCTGATCCCCTGGAACTGGAGTTACAGAGTTTCTGTGTGGATGCTGAGAATCAAACTCGGGTCCTCTTCAGCCAGTGCTCTTAAACATTGAGCCAACTCCCTAGACCCTTTTCTTACTTTTGATGCAAAGTCTTACTATATAGTTGGAACTCAGTATGTAGCTCAGGTTGAAGACACTATTGCAGCAATCCTCCTGCCTCAGCCTCTCAAGAGCTGGGATTACAAGCCTGGATCACCATATCAGGTTTTCTCTCTTTCTTTTCTTAAAAAAATGTAAAATTTGTGGGGTGGCGATAGCACACGCCTTTGATTCCAGCACTCAGGAGGCAGAGCCAGGAGGATCTCTGTGAGTTCGAGGCCAGCCTGGTCTACAGAGCAAGATCCAGGACAGGCACCAAAGCTACACAAAAAAACCCTTTCCCAAAAAACCAAAAAATAAAAAAAAAAAAGTAAAATTTATAAGCTAGTTGGTAGTGACACATGTTTAATCCCAGCACTTGGGAGGCAGAGGCAGGAGGATCTGAGTTTGAGGCCAGCCTGGTCTACAGAGCCTGTTCCAGGACATCCAGGGATACACAGAGAAACCTTGTTTCAAAAACAAACAAAATTTAAAAAAATTTTTTTTAATTTATTTTGGCTGTGTGTGTGTGTGTGTGTGTGTGTGTGTGTGTGTGTGTGTGAATGATGTTGAGGGTGGGGCAAGCATGTGCCAAAGCACATGTGTAGAAGCCAGACGACAGCTCTGTGGCTTCGCTTTTCTCCCTTCTCCTTTGTTTGGGTCCTAGGAGTTCGACTCAGACCATTCTCCTCGCACAGCAAGTGCTCACTGCTGAGCCGTCCCGCTAGCCCTCTTTGTTTATTTTGGGCTTGTTACTTTCTGTTTGAGACAAGACTTCATGTAGCCCAGGATGGCCCCAAACTATGTAGTAGAGGATAACCTTGAAGTTCTGGTCCTCTCGAGAGCTGGGGTCGCAGGCATGTACCACCACACCCAGGTTCTGGCAGTGAGGACATGGAATCCACGGCTTTCCGCTTAGGCAGGCACTCTCCCAACCAAGCTACGTCTCCAGGTCTCCGCTTCCCTCTTTCTACATTGATTTATCTCCAGTGTTTCGGTACAGTGACAGAGGTCTGTCTAACACACTCTGTGGAGATGCCAGGACCCTCTCCACCTGTACTCCGAGTCTGTCCAGCTGTCCCCCACGGCAGGGCAATGTGTTAGATGATTCTAGAAGTCCCTGTCTTCTCTTCCAGATCCCCTTTATTTGCTTCTTAAATCATTCATGACTTGCAATAAAGGCCTCCCTGGCCCCCTCCCAGCCCCCCTGCAGAAAATATTATTTAACAGAAAGGTGACAGTTATGTAATTTAGTCTCGGTCTCCATTATTGATGAATTTGACCATGAAATATTTAGGCGCCTCTGTGTTCTGCCTCTCAGGGTCTGGTGGGAACAATGTCACATTCCACTCCATCCCCATGGAGGAGGAAGGCTCTCCCTCTCCCACTCGTGACTGCACCCCACCTCTCCTCACAAAGCCCTTCTACCCCCCTTAGGCCTCTACTCAGCTCTGGTGTCAAGGGTTGTCTTGGCACCAGCAGCCAAGTGGCCAGAGTCCAAGAAGGAGCCTGTGAACTGAAGGCAGAGTGGGCGAGTATAATGCCAACTAACGAATTCTCTACCCACCCCGTAAAGGAGACAGGAGGAGAATTCCTTTACATTTGAGAAAATGGAGGCTCAAGAGAGATTGAGACAGCTTCTCGGGGTCACCCAGGTAGCCCACAGTGGGCCTGTACTGGATCACACTTTTAGTTTTTAAGCCTCCATCTTCTCTACTCTGTGTGACACATATATTCAGGGACTCCTAGACCAGTGCTCTTTCTGTCTGGGATCATAGTCCTGAGCTGGGAATTCTGGGGAAGGTGGAGAAAAGAGAGGCCGAGTTTGTTGTCAAAGGATTTCCAGCCTGATGGGAGAGGTGGTGTCCTGAGCAGCTGCTTTAACTAGCAGGAAGATGCAGCCAATTCTGCCAGCCCAAGTGGCAGTTAAGCTGCAGTGGAGAAACAGGCCTGGCCATCTCTTTCCTGCCATGGGAGCGAGAAGGAAAGACTTTTGATCTTTTGACTTGGTATGGCCCCCAGGCCGCCCTGTAGCTCCTTGGGAGTGGGGACAGGCCCCCCAAAAAGTCACCAGCAAGATCTTTTTCCTCCCAGCTCTGCAGGCCAACTGTCTGTCTGTCCGTCTATGCCTGGCTGGGGGATGATTGATGAGCAACTCTGATGTGATGTTAAAATATGCATTAGGCTAATTGCATGCTAATTAGACAGACGAGGCCATTAGGGCTGCTTGGGGGCCCATCTGTGCTCTGGTGTGTCCCAGTGTGCTGACAGAGCTGGGGTCTGCTGACGCTGGAGACCCAGGCTGCCGAGGGGATGAGCAAAGGTGACCTTTGAGCAAGCTGCGGGGATGCCAGGCTGAGCAGGGTCGGTGGGTGGAATGTGGAGCCATTTTAAAGCCAGGGACTGCTTACTTTCTTGCCCTCTCCTTCCTCTTTTTTTTTTTTTCAGGGAGAGAAGGATGCCAGCAGGGCCTCTCTATGTAGCTTAGACTGGTCTTGAACTCACTACAGCTGGCTTCGGACTTGGGATCCTCCATGTGTGTGTGTCGGGACTGTAGGCATGTGCTACCATGCCTGCCTTGCAAAGAAGAGCTTTTGAATGTAAGTTTTTAAATGATGATAGTAAGGTCCCTGTGGTGGTGGTGGGGGGGCAAGCAAGCAGGCAGACGAGTTTCCCCAAAACACTTGGGGTAGGGGGAGGAGTGGATTTGAGTTTCCAGTGATGGATAAGAAGCCCCTGGGTTCCTGTCACTCTCTCAGATGTCCCCTGCCAATCTGAGGCCAACTTGCCCCCCCCAGGCTCCCATATGGGGAGCAGGAAGGAGGCTGAGAGCTAATGCTGTCCCCACACCTCACACCAAAGTCTGCCCCGGGAACCCAGCGCTCTGAGGGAGACCACCGTCCTGTCCCTGCAGGAGAGAAGTTTCTGTCAGGGCCGGGGACACACTCGTTTCATCGTCTGGTGCCTTGTGTGTAAATATTTCATATCCCCATTGAATATTTTGGGATGATTATGAATTCTTGATGCGGTAAGAACTTGGTATGTATGAGACGTGGGCAGCCAGTGGGAAGGAGACACAGGGGAAGCTATCAGGTTACCATTCCACATAGGAGCACCATGCACCTTCACGAACCTCGCTCTCCACACTACCTGCATCGCATCCCACCAGCGCAGCATCCAGGCCCATCCACGAGATGTACCAGACACACCCCCATCTAGCTACGCTCTGTTATATAGTTACCACTGCCGCCTTCACCATCTCCAGTCCACACATGGCCATTCCTAGAGGAGGCCCATAGTCAGTATCTTATGGGAGGTCATTGGGCAGGGGTCATGACCTGGTCTTCACTACAGAACAGAGAGGGGCTGTGGTGATTTTTTTTTTTTTTAAAGATTTATTTATTTATTATGTATACAGTGTTCTGTCTGCATATACACCTGCAGGCCAGAAGAGGGCACCAGATCTCATTACGGATGGTTGTGAGCCACCATGTGGTTGCTGGGAATTGAACTCAGGACCTCTGGAAGAACAGCCATTGCTCTTAACCGCTGAGCTATCTCTCCAGCCCTGTGGTGATATTTTATTTGTGCTGAAATGTGATATTTTATTTGTATGTTAATAAATAAAGTTTGCCTGCAGATCAGAGGTCATAGCTAGCCATTAAACAGAAGTCAGACGGTGGTGGCACATGCTCTTAATCCGATCACATGGCAGGCAGAGTCTGTGGTCAGGACTCTGTGTGGTCAAGGACACAGCCAAGCGTGGTGACACACGCCCTTAATCCCAGTACCAACCGTAGAGACCTGGAGATCTGTATAGACAGGCAGTGATGAGGAAGTGATGTGGCTGGGCTGAGAGCCAGTGAGAAGGCAGAACAGAAAGGCAATAAGGGTTCAGGTTAGACAGGAAGAAGCTCTCTTGGGAAGCTACAGCGAGGTGGTGAGCTAAGGTTAGTTGGCAGCTATTGCTCTGATCTCTAAGGCTTTCACCCCTGTATTTGGCTCTGTTTCTTATTTAATAAGACTGTTTAGAAATTCATCTACAAGGGGCAACCACTATCCCAAGGCCACATGGAGCCAAAGTGACCCCCTATGCTGGAACAAGCTCTCTGCTTGTGTAAATCAGTTTGACTATTAAGTAAACTGTCTGTCCATTAGGGGAAAGGAAGAAACATGGGCACAGAGGAATCAAGGTTGACCCCGTGCTGAGAATCCGATGTCTGGAGCACATGATTGTGTTCTGTTGACCTGGGAGTCTATGAGAAAGTTTTCTAATCCTGTCACTGTTCATGTTACTGTGACCAAATACCAGATGAGAAGTGACCGAAAGAAGGCTTTCAGGTTGAGGAGCTGTAGTCACACAACACACACACACACACACACACACACACACACACACACACACACACACACACGAAAATAAAAACAGGAGCTTGATTGGCAGGTTCCTATAGACCCGAGTAGATGGAATCTGGACCCACCTTTTTTCTTTTCTTTTTTCTTTTTAATTTTTTTTTCTTTTTTGAGACAGGGTTTCTTTGTGTAATAGCCCTGGCTGTCCTGGAACTCACTCTGTATACCAGGCTGGCCTCGAACTCCCAGAGATCCACCTGCCTCTGCCTCCCGAGTGCTGGGATCCCTCCGCCTCCACTACCTGGCTTCTTTTCTTTTTTAAAGTATTTATTATTTCTATTTTGTGTGTGTGGATGCATGTACATGTACCAAGTGTGTGCCTGGTTCCCACAGAGCTCAGAAAAAAGCATCATATCCCCAGAACTGGAATTACAGACAGTTCTGAGCTGATATGTGGGTGCTGAGAATTGAACCCAGGTTCTCTGCAAGAGCAACCAGAGCTCTTAGCTGTTGAGCCATCTCTCCGGCCCCGAGGTCCCACCTTCCCACCTACCCAAGAGTTACCCTCATGGTCTGTTTCAACATTTTTTTCTTGAAGTGTTTTGTTTTGTTTTGCTTTTACCCATGTACTCAAAAGTGACCTTGAACTTCTGCCCCCTTTTCCTCCACCGCTTAAGTGCTGATATTACAGGCAGGCATCACTGTGCCCAGTTTAGGCGATGGTGAAGATGGAACCCAGGTCTTTGTGCGTTCCAGGCAAGCACTCCACCAACCAAGCCACACACCCCATTCCCAACATCTGCTTTAGTGGTACACTGGAGGACAGTCAAGGTCAGAGGAATGAGGGGGTCTTGTGGGTCCTTTGCATGTGGGGACCAGACTCAGAGTGGGAGAGTGACCTGAGGCCATGCTTCCAGCTGACAGCCGGCCCGTCCCCAAAGCTCTGTACTTTGAGCCTGGTCTCATTACCAGTAGCCAAGAGTCTTTCTGGTGTCCAGGAGCACACAGGGTGTCGTCATCATCCCCTCCCACACACTCCAGGACAAGCCAGAGCTTCTCAGAATGATACCCACATGGTCCCAAGGATACCCACATGGCCCTAAGTCAGGCAAAAAGGGTCTAGATGAGGTGCCCTTCCCCCTGTCTGGTCTCTGCCCCATAGCCAGGTCCTTCATGCCTTCTCAAGGGCTGGTTTGATTTCAGGCCCCTTTCTGACCTTCGCCCTCCCTTCTCCCTAGAGATGGTGATTGCAGTCACCTTGGGGTGTAGAATAACTTCCTGCCTCTGTCTCTATAGTCTAAGGGGACAAACTAGCAGTTTCCTCCCACCAGCCCGAGCTATCTCACCATCCCTTGTCCGACCAGCTGTCTGTCTTATATTCCTCCTGTTTGAGACATCTGGAGTGGCATCCGGTTTCTGATTGGATGCTCTCTGGCAGCTCAGTAGAGTCCCTGAGCCAGAGGAGGGGGAGCCCCTCCCCTCCATATTTTCCATTTCTCTCTGGGCTCTCTTCCCAGCACGGTCACTTCCGTCACTCACTCAGGTAATGCTCACTTCTTGTGTCCCCTCCATGTACCCACCAGGTCCATGGCTCCCAAACTATGAGCAGAGGTATATGCACTGGGGCACCATAGCATCTTTAGGTATGTTAAATATTCACAGATACATAGCAACCCCTCAAAAGTATCAGGCGGAGTCACATTCATGGTCAACATTATAACGTGCTGAATTCTTTTGATAATGTTTGTGAAGACAAGTTTCTAAGATTTTAAAATATTGAAAAAAATTTTAATCACGGGCATATGTGTGTGGGAGTTATGTGCACATTTGAGTGCAGACGCCCACAGAGTTCAGAAGAGGGATTGGATTCCTGGGAACTAGAGTTACAAGCAGTTGTAAGCCACCCAACATGGGTGCTGGGACATGAACTCGGGTCCTGGGCAAATGTGGTACAAGACTCTTAAGAACTGAGTCGTCTCAAAAATCTGCAAGGGATAGAAAAGGCGGACAGACATGGAGTGGACTATCTAGTGCCAGAGCTTGAGAAACTGTGGCCCTCCTCTCCTGCAGACAATTTCACTTTCTGTGGTACCCAAAGATATTAAGTGTGGGGCTGAGGAGGTGGCTCAGGGGTTAAGAGCACTTACTGCTCTTGCAGAGGACTGAGGTTTGGATTACGGCACCTACATAACTACTTATAACTCCAGTTCTGGGGGTCTGATGCCTTCTTCTGGCCTCTGTGGATTCCTGCATACACATGGTACATATAAACTCACACAGACACACAGACACACACACACACACACACACACACACAGAGAGAGAGAGAGAGAGAGAGAGAGAGAGAGAGAGATTTTTTTAAAAGATATTATTGGAAAATTATAAAACCAATGCAATTTTAAGTGTTTTTATTATATTGTTATAACTTGTGTTTTTAGTTATTATTAATCTCTTACCAGTCCCAATTTATGAATTATACTTTATCATAATTATGTATACAGAGGAAAAACACACAATACATAGATTTTGGGCACTATCTTCGGCTTCAGGCACCTGCAGAATGTCTTAGAAAAAACATAAAGCGGCAACAAGATGGCACAGTGGGTAAGGTGTCTGCTACCAAACCTAATGTCCTGGGTTTGATCCACTGGACCCCTGTGGTAGCAAGGGAGAAGCAGCTCCTGCACGTTGTCCTCTGAACACCCTATGTGTGCCAAGGCAGCTGTGTGCACACATGCTAAGTAAATAAACGGCATTGTTAAAAAATGAGATAGAACTGGATGTAGTAATGCATACTTGAAATCCTCCCTCTTGGAAGATAGATTTAGAAATATCAGGAGTTGAAGGTCACTCGCAACTACATAGGGAATCTGAGGCCAGTTTGGGCTAAATGAGACCCTGTTTCAAAACAATAAAAAAAAAAATGAAAGGAATAGCCCTTAAGAAGCTCTGAGTCGGCCGGGTGGTGGTGGCACACGCCTTTGAATCCCAGCACTTGGGAGGCAAAGCCAGGCGGATCTCTGCGAGTTCTAGGCCAGCCTGGTCTACAGAGCAAGATCCAGGACAGGCACCAAAACTACACAGAGAAACCCTGTCTCGAAAAGCCAAAAAGAAGAAGAAGAAGAAGAAGAAGAAGAAGAAGAAGAAGAAGAAGAAGAAGAAGAAGAAGAAGAAGAAGAAGAAGAAGAAGAAGAAGAAGAAG